>VOMN01103348.1:0-83024 GCA_014899125.1 Orchestia grillus
TTTAAATTGTCTCACGCGTCTAACCTTGCAACATTACTTCTTGCCCTCAAATGTATTCAATTTACATATTCTTAGTATTAATGCGATAAAGTTTTCCAGACAACTTTTGAGTTTGAATCTATAATAGAAAAAGGCATATGTCCGAAATGTTTCTCATTTTCCCAGTGATGGTCTTATTAAAGATATCTTAGTTAGCACTGAGGTGTCCATTGTTATACAAATATTCATGTAATGACAGGGAATTGCAAGGGTTCGAGGTGTCGACTTGGCAGGCTTGCATTACGCAAACTATTTTTTTATGATTAATAAATAAATTAGCGCTTGGCTGTATAATGCTTATACATTGAATAGACGGCGACTTGATCCTGGGAATTTCAATTTATTGTCTTTAACTAAGTGTTAGAGCTGAAGACCGTTTTCGAAATTTGTCGCTTAAGCATTGTTTCAGTAATTTGAAGTGTTAGATCTAAAGGAAAATAATATAACTGTGATGAGTTTTCATTTATTTCTTTAAAACATAGAAGCAACAAATAACAAAAATTACTCTGCAAGTACCAACGTTTTACACTATTTCTAACCAAAAGTCACTAAAGATGTAAGATGAGTACTCATCGAGTTCATGGAACAATTTAACCAGATAAGCTTTGAGATCATATCCGAAACACAGTGCAGTGGCGGAAGTAATCATTCTAATAAACTGATTGGAGGTTTTAAAAAAACAGTCAACATACAAGATTAAGAAAGCATCACATTTTGCCAGCCTATAAGAGATGGCTTCAAAGATTGAAAGATTGGAACACCGGCGCTCACAGTCGTCAACATTAAAGTAGAGAATGCCATTTCCGAAGACAAGAGTTATTTAATGAACTGAAATGAAGGTGATGAATTATGATCGCGAAGTACGAGTTAATTAGCGACAGCAATCGAGTATTGAAATGTAGGCTATTTTGAAAAGAAATGCTGTATCCGAAAATTCTAAGAAATAACTTTGTTGTAAAGAATAAATATTTGCTTTAATATTTGAGTAATAACAAAAATATAACTTCTGCGTGAAACAGCTATTGCAAATGACTGTACAACACTGAATGAACTAAACTCTAAAGAATTTCGAATTATTTACACGAAAGCAAGCTTCAGTCGAGCATTTTGTGTAGCACGGTTGGGAAAGCAACACGAATCATAGGTTCTAATGCATTTAACATGAATTTACACACGTACAGCAAAAATGAGCTTATTTATTTAACTGAATTTTGGTATTTCCACTCTAAAAATGTTAATCGTTACAAGCTGTCGAATGTTTCATTTTTGGGGTCAACACTCACGAACAAGTCAAACGTCATTAAATAGGCACCAGTCATTTGAAGGGTGAACTGAAGTTATTGGACTACGCTGCTTAAAATTGTACAGCTCACCGAGGGGGGTCGGAGTATTATTAGCTAGAAATTATGCTTCAAAGAAAAGTAAGAATAATTTATTTTTAAGTGCGTAACTGCTAAATTTAGTGTCTAAGGTTTAATTCGAGCCACAGTGCCATTTTCTAAGAATACACAAACCGAGACCAATCCTTCCACAATCAGAAACAACATAACGCTGTTGCCATAAACATCGTTCATGAAGCCTATGTTCTACGAAGCTATACTTAATAAGATCCTTCTGGCAAGTTCACAAGGCATTGAAGGACGAAGGCCCGCTGGTTTCTGTGAGTGCATTCACACTCTGTCGTAATCAAAATCTATACTTGGGTGGTTCGCCTAAGAACCTTGAAATGCTACAGACTTGCTTTACTCCTTATCTTTCATATCAAGTGAAGAAGAAATGCCTAATCTAAAGAATGATCCACAATGCTTAAGAATAAGTACGAGCAAAATTTCAAGACACTCTGGGTTCAAAATGAGGAACATTAGTAGTAGTCAACTTAATACAACGGATTAAGTTTTTTAGTTCCAATTTTTCGCGCATGTAAAATTAGGTGGATAATTCACATAGCGACAAATTAATGAGGTTCATTTTAAAGCACCAATTATCGTAATTTCTACAACGAACACTATTTCTTACGTTGCTTAACATTTAACACGAAAAACTATTCTAGTGCACGCCACTGGTAAATTAACAAAAAAGGAACAAGAGCTGCAAAGAAATACAGCTCAGCATAACTCAGTTTGCTGTTGCCCTTTCGTTTCACATTAAAGCTATGAAAACGCTATAAATAGCGCATATCAAACAAGATCGCATACGATGGTGAATCACTGAAGACCAGATTTACCGAGCAAATACAGTGAAACAACAGTGAATCTCGTGTTGAAAATACGGTGACAAATTTATTGCCATGAGACGGAGAGACTGTCAGCGAGTACAGAGTTACCGTCATTCGAGACAGCTGCATGGCCGATAAAACACGTATTTGGACTTCTAAGACAGCGAGAAGTGACGGAATGAGACTTATCAGGGTACACATTTCTTACGCCAATGCTAAAAGGCTGAATGGTTATTTCAAAAATCGACATGAAGCATATGCAATATAAAAGCTAAGACTTGAAACGGAAAATCGTGAAAATTTAGTTTACTTTATAAAACTGATAAGTAAATACTTCTCTCATCTGAATGATATATACAGCACTGAAGCTAAAGACCTGGACGTTGAATATGAAATGCAATATTTTGCAACAGTAACTGTCATTTCACGACAGAAATTAGCAACAAAAGAAGTACAGCATGAAGGCGATAAATGAAAGAAATGAGAATAGGCAACTTAAATTAACAGTTTAACGATTGCAAAAAAATTATTCACAAGTTTATCGATATTCAAGTAAAAACTAAACAATAAGTAACAGCAAATAAAACAACCCTCACACATAACTATAAAACAATCATCTAGTTAAACGGATGTGAAGTCGTATGTACAATTAATCTGAATTTAATTCAGTTAAGAAATATTCTAATACTCCGACTAGTTGGGAAATAAGGGAACCTTTGCTCAGCAAAACAGCTGTAGTCAAAGACTAGACCAGTGTTATTACCCACCCAGGTGACGGAATCGCTTAAAAAACTGCTGATGCGTGATAAATTTGCAGTACATATTCTAGCAATTGCTTCTCACTAACATTGATGTCCTTCCCGAGACAACACGAAGCGGTTATCACACTTTTTGAAAAGACATTGACACCAAGATAAAGAACATTCAAAGTAGAAGGACTCGACGAAACATTATAATAGCGTGGGTCCCAAAGCTGGACGCTACAATCATGACATCACTGAGCTCAAAAACGCTAGTTAGTGGAACGGCTTCAAGGCTAAGTAACATGATGGCTCTCATTTGCTACCTTTTTACAAAGTTTATAAAAGTACAAAAAGCATTCATAGTTATCGCTGTCAACAAGAGTTCTGTAGACATATTGCTATTATCTGAGTTATTTGCCAAAGCTTTTTGTTGCGATACGATGGAAGCTGGGACTCCAGATGAATATACCTCACTCAAAATTTACTGAAGTCGATAACAAACGAGTGGTTCACAACAAAATTAAAAATTCAGAAGTTAGACACATGCCTTTACTCCATCCCCAATTTCTGAATTATATTTAATACGATTTTAAACTTGTTTAAACATAGCATAAAACTACTATTAACAATGCCAATTCGTGGAGTAATGGTTAGCTGAGACTAAATCATGGGTGTACTACAGCGTATCTTTTATTTGAAATAATGAATTCCAGTCCCATAAACTCTTTGGAACTGCAATAAAACGAGTGATCCTTCCAAGGGCGAGATAAGACCACGAGTAGAATGCGTTCTTTCAGGTACGAACATCGCCATACAACGTGAAGCACGGGATAGAATCAAGGCGATGATGGTTTGGGCATGCAACTAACTTGTGTTCGATGACGTTATCTGTTGTCACAGATGAAAAATGGAACCTTTAACCTGGAGGTGTCGGACATCAGCAAACTCTGACTCACCTCATGGATCTGGAAAAAAGTAAAAAAGCATGAGTCAATCATTAATGGAAAGCAACTGAAGAAAAAGTAATAAAATTTACTTTCGTATCGTCATTACAAGTGATATATATCTATATCTAAACAGTCATACATACAAATTTTAGAAGTATCGAGCACCGAAATATTTCAAGCTTATAAAAATTAAGTTCATAAACGAAGATAGAGTAAATCTAAAGGTTTACCTCCACCATTTTGTTGATGAGGTCTCGAGACCTGTTAGGTTCGGAAGGACACTTCAGTTGGCAGTAGGACCTCAAGCAGAGCCGGTAAGATCTCTCAGCCTCAACAACATTAGTCATGTCAGGTTTGGCTTTCATTGTGTACATTATTGCCTTGAGCAGAAGAAATTCAGGTTCTTCGATACGAATAGCATCAAAAAATACTGTAAATTCTGAAAGCTTCTCGGTGATGGAGACCCAACGCTGCAGTAAGTATTCTCTTTGCCCAGCAGATACGTTCAATTCTCTTAGACCTTTCTTCAGAGCGCTGATGTTAGCAGACATCTGTAAGAAAAAAGTGATTTTATGAGTGGTTTCTCCTTGGTTAGTGCATAAATTATCATTTAGAAATAAATGTCTCTTATCCAAAAATTGCTTTCTCATTTCAGGCTAAAACACTGGAATACTAAAATAATCAATTTCAGGTAGATTCAACGCGAAAAAATGTTGACAAAATACACTGGGAATCCAAGCAGCATATTCTCTATTCTTACCTCGTCCATTAGTTCCCTGTTGTAAAATTCCGGCGTAGGTATGATCAGCTTTGGTCCCTTCTGGTGGTGAAGGTAGAATGCTGCATTCAAAATCACCAAGCCAAAGCAAGAAGAAGTTAGCAAATGATCAGCGCACTCGTCGCCAAACGGCAAGTGCCTGATCCATTGCATGAGGTTGCATGCAACTTTATCAGCAAAGAATCCTTCAGCATTTTCCTCTGGTTCGTCGTACAAGATAGGATTTCTACCATCTTCGTGAGGCGTTTCTTCGGGTCCGCTAAACTCTGGCAACAGCTGAAACAGTAGAAAAGTTTTAAAGCGTGTATTTATGCATTCACAACTAGAAACCCTTGTACGATGCTGCATACGGCTGTTTCTCATTTTATTACTTGAAAAATTAAAACTAGGGTACCACACAAAATGCGTTGAGTGAATTTATTTGATCAAGAATTTCCACATAACTTACTTGCATGAGAGCGCATTCTTGAAAGCGGTCGTACTGCTTCAGCTCTTTGATAAGCATTTCCATCTCTGAGAAAAGCATTGGACTTTCCTTGGAGTCTTTGTCTCGTACTTGGAAGCTTACAACACTTTCTGTTCGTTGCCGATAATGCGCAACCTTTAGAGAGATAACGTGAAGTGTTAATTGTTAGTAATTAGGCCTGGCAATAGGACAAAATCGTACAAGAAATTAAGTAATCATGGTAATTCATAACAAATGTTATCGAGAACGCTTACCTCTGCAGGATTCGTCAATGCAGCCTTCAGGATATTTCCAGTCGTGAAATTTGGCGAAAAATTACGATTGTAAGCCAAGGTGGACGTGGGCGCGGAATTGGCTGCAGAGACCATTGCCTGTGAAAATAAAAGCGTTTGTCCTGAATGTGTAAATGAATATACTGTTCACACTGGAAAGATATCATTTAAAAGAATTTATTTTTCATGTAGCAAAACATCTAATTTCTACAGTGATAACCACGCCAGCACGAGCACGAAGTATTTTGTTTTCAGAAAGGTACCTACCGATGCTCACTAAAAATGAATGCTGAATTTGATACAATTTATTCACACAGGTGTGACTAATGAGTTAGAATGAGAAGTGTATGCTTTGTCATCGTCTGTTCGTACAGAAAAACGAAATTGACGGATCGAAAGCGTTTTAATTTTGAGCTTTAATTAACAAGAAAACTTGATTTAATATTTTTTGTATTGATTTTACAATCCCAGATGCAATTAGTTGATGCCCGGTGACAAATTTATCATTTTTTAAAATATGAGTACTATAAGGCGTGAGGTGCAGGACTTAAATCCTTTTGAGTGCGCATGTAATCCAAAAAGCGAGGTGTATATAGAAGTATACTACGTAATGCCAGTGATGAGTGTGCTATTATCACAGTGTACAGCCCTATCACTTAGAAATAGAAGATTGAACACGACATGCCTAAAGAAAGTGGCACATCAGTGTGGCTTGGAATATGCCCAAACTAATTCCAAGGATTATAAAGTTATGAAAAAACTGATTTTTTTGGGAGAGGTCAAAATGACTATTACAAATACAATTACGAGAGTTGTAAGCGTAGCAGAATAACTCGAGCTAGTTTTCGACTCGAATAAAACATTTTTTATTGTCCAATTCATCACTTTGAATTAGAAAAGAATGTCAGTCGTCCGGCTCATGTGAATATCACTCGAGATTTTTCAAATCCCGAGAAGCAAAACTGGTCGCTTTACGACTGTGACAATAGTATTACAAACAAAAGAATTACCTGATGTAAGGTCATGGCATTGGGTGACATTTGTGATGACGTAGGTGATGTTCTAGAGGGCATATACGAGGGGGGCGGCATCTCACTCGCCGGGGATGATGGGTCCTTTGTACGCCTGGCCCCACCAATTGCCCCTCTGTCGGGAACTCCGTAGCTTTGACTACGATTACCACCGTGCTGTTTGTTTTTGTTTCTCTTCTTGTATTTCACCTTGGGGTTTAAAGAAATAGAGGTTAAATCACACCATAATTTTCATTTTATATATGAGAATAAAGAACTCGCGAGCCAAAACTTGCATATGTTATTATTATGACGATGTAATTTTTTTGCCGGCCTTAACGTGGAGGCTAAATTTTGACTTCGTATACAAGGCACCGCGTTTGGCGGTTGACGCAATCATTCTTGCACAAACGTACGTTTAACTTACTTTGAAAAATAATAAACCATAATGGAAGTGCTAAAATTATGATCACTTACACCACAATATCAGATATATCAGTACATTTAAAAAATTTCGTTTATCTTCATTTTGAATTGAGTGAAATTATTGACAGACTTTAAAAAAAACAATAGAAACATCACTTCAAGTGTTGCACAAAAAATTCAACCCTAATGTTTTATTTTACCTTGTAAAGGTTGTAGACTGCTCCCGAGTTACGACCGCCAGGCATGCGGTCCTCCCTCACCGCTGCAAATAAGAATTGTTCAAATTATTTAGAGGTTGAAATTCTCAAACTAAGAATGTTTTGGTTGAATAATGTTTGATGGTCATGTCAGAATATTTTGTTCCATCTGTAACACTTGAGCATAATTATGACAGATAGACTCGCTTTTCGTGAACGAACCTGCAAGAACCATGCCCTTGTTCAGGCACTTTTGAAAGCGGCAAAACTGACAGCGATTCCTTTGTTGTTTGTTGATTTCACAGTTACCATCTGCTACGCAATTGTAGACGCGCTTGTTTTGGACGGTGCGCTTGAAAAATCCTTTACACCTGTAGAGGAAAAAAAAATATTTAAACTCGTTGTTAAATTGAGAAATATGTACCAGTATAATAGACAAAAGTTATATTCGCTCACAATATACAGCAAAAAGTGATAAAAGGCTAATAATTCAAACTTTGTTGCCATGGCTCACCCTTCGCATGTAATGATGCCATAATGCAACCCAGTAGCATTGTCTTCGCAAATCATGCATACAAGACTCTCTTCGTCATCATCATCAGGCATCACAGGGCGTCGATCACCTCCACACAGCGGTAGTGATATGGGAGGAGGTGGAGAAGAGGGTTCTCCTCGACGTTCCAAATTTCCGCCGCTCATATTCATGGCAGTTAATGAGTCTGAATTACTAGGCAACTGTGATTTATCGCCTTGCCACAACCTTTCCATGTTGATGGGCATTGGCCGTGGACTATCCGAAAAAACTTTTTTAACACGATAGTCTTCTAAATCTTCTCGCACATGGATTGGTGATGAAGTGGGGAGTTTGGAAGGACGAAATACTGAGGGAGAGGTGCTGGGTTTTGGGAAACTTCGTGTATTGTCCGTAGGAATCAAATTATTCGTGAAAAAGGGAGACATCTGCTGTGGAACAGAAGACGGAGGCGAATTGCCAGCGGAAACACGACCCAAACTCAACATACCGTCCACTGTCGCCCGTATGTCACTACTCAGAGTCACGTGCGGCGATTGGCTGTTCAACGATTCCCTTGGTTTGTCACCCATCCATAACATTGTTTTGAATCCACCGGCTTCACCGAGGATCACAGTGTTCGTAGTGTTATTGTGAGTTCTTGATATACCTTTTGGATCATGCTTATGGAGTATCTCTCCTCCTCGAATGATTTCGGGTACAATACCATTTATTCTTGCTTTTTCAAGTGGGCTTTGATAATCGAAGGGAGTGATCGCATTGTGAAGTACAGAGCCTTCTCTTAGAAAACTACTTGATGTCACAAGTCCGTTCGCGGTAGTATCTAGAACACTAGCATCGCTCGTGCCTCCAAATATTCCACAAGCTGTGGCAAAAACGCCCATGTTATAAGGAGTCACGCCTCCAGCGCTTAAGGATGATCCATGTAGGGGTGTGCTGACGTTGGGCGAGTGAATCGATAGAGGAGAGGAGGTAGACGCAGCAGGAGAAGGTGTCATTCTATCGAAAGATGGGGCAGCTCCTAGTCCAACTGGGGTAGAAGAAACATGCTGTTCTTCCGTGCCATACATGGGAGACGGTGGTTGCTCTTGACGGTTGAATTCCAGTCGAGAAGAAACTTCATTGTTTTTCTCACTTGGGCTGTCTGGAGATCGACTGTAAACAAGAATGGAGTTGTTTAAATTCCTGCGAAAAACAATTTTAATTTAATCTTTATGTAACGAATAACATCCACACAAGAATGAGTAATGCCCTTAATACTTATCTAAGATGTTAGATAGACAGCAGAGTATACATCAATTTTACAACAGAGTAAAAATAGAAGTGAAATCGTCTTACCGTTCACAGAGCAGATGAGACTCCAGTATACTTGGTCTTTCAGCCTTTATTGTGATGGCCGTTCCAACTTGATGGGAAGCGGTAGGAGATAAACGGCCCCCGATTGGAGAATGATCGCGGGCGTGGGGAGGAGATTCAGGGGGGGAAGTGATCTGCGGCGACGTTATGGACATGCCACAGCTACCGCTATCGCTGTTACCTGACGATACACCTGAGTCCGGAGAATCGGACGCAGATTCAACAGCCCCCGTGTCCACCACCATATTTTCGACAGGAGTCTCAGCCTCGCGACTGCACCGAGAAAAACTGCACGGAAAAAAACAATAAGAGTCTATCTATAACTTAGCGTAAACACAGTTAGCAGCATCTGAAGAGCAGTCGGACTTGGTCAGTAAATTAACTCTGCCTGCGGTACTTAATGAGTGACCAAAAATGTCAAACAATATCGATTAATGTTCTCATAACATTAAAAATAAATATTCAGTAAAAATGACAATAATAAACTCTGCATGTTTTCGGTCGCATTTTTTTAAATTACAGGCGTAACTATGAACAACAAAAGTAATGCGCAAATTTTCTTCTCTTCTAAGTGTGGATACCAATATAACGTTGACATCAAACGCACAGCCTGACGACTACAACTGAAATATCAGTTCATCATATTACTGACTTTTGTCAAGCTACTACGGATTACTCATTTCTGAAACGATGGTCACACATGCGTCCAGCTGGCAGAGTCACTCTTGCCCTCATCTATCGTACTTTTAACTCATGAGTATCACCCGCTTTCTTCCATCTCTAGCACATTCAACTTCATATGCAAATCTCACATTTCAAGATATGTGCATCTCGCCATTGGCTCACTCATAAAATATAAATGAAGATAATAGTGAAGAAACATCCTTCAATATAAACTCTTCTAAAGATTGGTCAATCGATCTATGAGCAATCCAAAAGGCAAATAAAATGATCTTTTGGCGGAAATCGTCCCAAGGGGATGGCAGTTTAGATTACCTCTGCTTTAACAAGGCCTTCGGGACTTTTATCTTTCGTGCCCACTTTGCATCATTCTATTTTCATGCCTCCTCTGCTTTTAATCCTTTTATCTTCTCTTCCTTCTTTACCTTCTTTCTTATCTTCTCGTCTTTCTTCTAAGTTACTGTTTCTATATGCAGGGGATTTGTGTAAGAACACATCTATTACATATAATCCCCGTTCTCAGTCTATACTAAATGGTCCCTTCTCTTTCAGTGTGAGACAGTTTGAGTTACTAAAGCGCTGTTAACCTTGGTACTACCACTACTACTTGCCGGAAACCAAAGCTGCTTTTTTTAAACATTTACCTAACCAATTCGTGGGGAATAGATGTTTATGAAAATGTTATTAGGGAAAGTAATTTTACTCACCTGCTGCTACTCTCGGCTTTCCTCCGCTTGAGTTTGAGGTCCTGGTAGAGGCTCATGGTTGCTGTGGCGCGCTCAGGTGTCGACAGCACGGTCACAGTCATGATTCCTGGCAAGAGACAAAGACAGCTGTGTGAACTGTAATCGGGCTAACATATAGCAGCATATAATAAAAACACAAGGGCTTTATTGCTGACACCAACATCGAGCTCTCACCAACTTTATTTCGCAAATTACTCAACTGCTGACAAAATGCGTTGTAATTGTGCCAAATAATGAACAAAAAAACGCAGCCTAAACATGTCACAAGCATTTTGAGTCAATTTTCCACAGTTGTTCATTCTGGATTAACCTGAATTAGGCCATGAAATGTGACATTTCTACAATGCTCTCACGTTGGATGATTACTCGTTCATGTAAAAATTGTTACCGATGATGTTAGGTCCTATTCTAAATATCAATAGAATAGCTTCTAAGTGGAAATGATTGTTATACTAAAAATTCAAAAAAGTTCCAATGGTGCGTAAATGTTCAAATCTATACAGAACGGAAATTCTGAGATTTAAATATCATATAGTAACAAAAAAACGCCAAAAAAACTCGTCATATATTTGGTACAACATTTATTGCACATACAACCCATGCAGATATGAAGGCACTGCGTCAGTAAGAAAAGTTATGGAATGAGCACAAAAAAGCAGTGAGGTAACTATGGCACAGACACGCCCGAGCCAGCCTCGACGCTCCAGTCTGGACGCGCGGCGTTGGAGGTCGTTCGCAGGAGCCAGATCTCTTCCTGAAGTGCGACCTTGAGCGGAAAAGTCAGGGTCTGTGGGGCGCTCCCCTTGATCTCCACGGACTTGGGCCGCGGAAACTGTCCACATTTCTGAGAATGTATGTGCAAGTTTCCACGGGTCGAACATCACTATGAATATTTTGTTTGAAAAGACGAGGTTTTCATGACGTTTGGGAGCGTTTTTAACAATGCAGGCTTCTTAATTCTTAACAGCATGATAGGGTGACCGCCTGACGTCATAATTTCTGATTCTAGTTTTCTGTTCGAGCACGAAGATCGTAAGCCCCCTTCTAGCTTTTAACTTTAAATTGTAATTTTGAATTGAAGTAATATTTGTGAGAAGCAACTGAACATTGGGATTTTGAAATTGAGAAGTGATGCTATCCTTAAACTGACATTTCGTCAAAAGTTGTAATAGTCACAACAGCTACAATCATGTTTTGTGGATTTTGTAGGCTCACTTAAAATGAAATCGCACCTGAATTTTTCCCGCTTCCCCATGGCCTTCAGTTCCATGGTAATATTTTAACACTTATACATAATCCTAAATTAGCATAAGTAACACAAATATTACAAAAAAGAACCTTTACTAATTCCGACTTGTTTTACCGTTGTGTTTTTAATGCCTTCCAACTACTGGCATGGTGAGAGATGTGATGAATGTGTGGTTTAACCTTCCTTTTCCAAAAGAAGTACTCTCTGGTTGCGTGAAATCTCGTGCCTGAGCCAGGATTCGAACCCTAACGTCCCAGCTGCGAGGCTATCACGCTAACCAGTATGCCATGGAGCCCAATGACAACGCGCTAAGAAGCCTAATTAACATGAAATGATATAAAATGTTGGTCCTTATTGTAGGCAAAATTAATTAAAATCTTATACACTTCAATCTAAACTACACTTTATCCAATCTTTGATAACTACTAGGTTTCCATACCAAGCCACACACCACGGAGGAGAAACTGAAGCCGCAAGCAAAACGAGGAAAGGTACATAATTTGATCGAAACCACCACAAAAACTTGCAGGGTGAAATCGTTACCTAAACTCATGAATGAATTTTATTTCGTCCTTGCATACGGAATCTATGATTCATGCAGCACCATCAATATTAAACCACGCATATATAATCTAAGAAGACTAAACTCAAATGTCAAGCATGATTCACACCTCGAACCAATGTCAGTGGTGTCGTAATACGTCAAGTTGACTTTAAAACCTTATCTGAAGTTCAAAGGCTCTCGTAAAACTAACTCAGAATCACGAAGGGAGGTGGAATGTAACTCTGAAGGTGAAAGAAGGCGTACACTTCCGGGTACTCCACTGTGCAACTATCAAGACAAGGTCAAGATTAGGAACTACAGAAGCCAGCAGCATTCTCTAGTCATATTTCTAAATAAATAAGTCAAACGTAAGATTGAGTAGCAAATAAAATACACATTTTGAGACGAGATTAGGAAAAAATACTTCTTCAAGACAAGAATGAAATCAGCAGAACTTGAATTGCTACATCTAGAGGCGGTCTAGATATTTTGAAAGTACATGAATAAAATCTGCCACTGATACAGAAACGCACTTGCACTACTAACAAATTATGAACTGTAATTAATTGATAATGATATTCAGTACGATTGTACACAAGAAAGGAGAATCAGCATTTGTCAGGAAGAACAATAAAACATAGTTCGAATTACACCCAACTCGACATAAAAATGATGTAAGGGTATTAGATAGCACAGCTCATAGGCATCAAAACTCAATATAGTTTGGTATAAGTTACAGAAATATAAATTTTTGACGTTTTAAGGTAAAAAATTTCAATCTTGATTTAGCTTTTATAAATTTAGTGACTGAAAAATCTGATTTTAGCTCTAGCGAAGAAAAATAGTCCATTTTTTCAATCAACTCCATAAGAAGATAAACGAGTTTAGTACGGAATGCTCAACAAATGAAAATAACAGTATTTAAAGAGCTAAAATAATTTTAAGAAAAAAAATCACCTGAGAATACAAATGAACACATCGATAAAAGCTTAGGCATATTTACAATATATTCGTAACATTTTAGTATTCTCGCCCTCCTAACCGGTAGGTTCAACAGTCAGTAATTGATCGATTTCGGCTACTAGATTAATGAGATCAGCAGTATATTAAAATTTACTGAAGATTAAACCGAATCACTTTTACGCAACTATCTATAATATGTTTAGCAATACAAGTCATACATACAAACGAATACTTGTAACACAAAAGTTGAATTTTCTTGTTTCCCCATCATTTTCAACAGATTACACTTCATGAGCAAAGGGAAAGAGCTAAGTAAATTTGTTTCCAGATTTCAGCGGCGGCCGTTGGGAGTATCGAAAAGATCCGAAAACGTGCACAACACTAAACGGAGAGTCGTCATCAGGAAAGCACTCACTGAGATATTTTGTCAGGAAAACACATAATAACCTATCGCAAAAGCGCATCAAGGCAAACATGGAGTGAGTCTGAACGTTTAAACAATAATGAACAGCTGAATATGTTATATGTTCAAACACAAATGAATAAGTCATTATAAATTGAAGCTAAAAACAGAACGTATTATTGTTTTACGCTAATGATAAATAATAACAGCGGCCGAGTTAGGTTTTACGTTAAAAAACAAACCATCTACTTTCCCCAGAATATCCGGACTATTTCAAACGCTCCAGGAAATTTCAAGGTCTTTGAAAAACGTTTGACTTTTAAGGCACAAAGGAAGGAAGTAAGCTTACTCTTATACAGTAGCAACTTGAAGGGAAGCGTTCCAACTATAATGAAAATTATTGCTCGCATAAGAATATTTTAAAATGTTAAAAATGAAGGTGAAATTTTCGCTCTCAACCGAGAAAGTTACTCTAATTTTGGATTTCAAAGGTTTCTATACCAATTTCTACGAGAATAGCAATATATTTGGAAGGGTAGCACCACTACACAATAAGATGAAACCTAAATGAGTAAAAAAATAAAGATGTGTATAAAATAAAGAGGCCCTTCGTACGGAACGGAATAAAATTCGGGACTCTGGAGTCTAGACGAACGAAATAAGACACGAAACTTGCAAGTTAGCTCAGTTGACGATTAAAATCTTTCAAATTTATCGTGGTAATAATTTCTTCACAGATGAACTACTTGACTCTCACCAGTCCTGAATTAGCAAGTAGAATTGCGTCGAAAATAATTTGAAAGCGGAAAAACTTATTAAATGACTGATAGAAAAAGTGAAATAACTTCAAAATTATTGAGCTTTCGTAAACAGTTCGATTTGATCATTTATGCCTGAAGGAGGTATCGTACAATTTATGTAACTTAAATGTACATTTTGAGCGAACCGTCCTGGAAAGGTTGGCGTCTGATAAGTGGCCAGAAGGGAATATGGAGCGAAAAAGGCAGAGAACCTTTGGAATATAACATGAGCCGAAGAAGGTGAGAGTGGTTTGTGTGGGCAGGCCTTGTTTTTGTGCCTGCTGCCGAGCAGACGCATTAAAATCCCGTAGAGCAACAGTCGGTGCGTACATCGTTCGCATGCGTAGCCCTGCTCATCTAAAAGTTGGTTTTGACTGCACGTGAAAAGGTTATTACTGGACTATATCTAGCAATCATAAGATAAACAAATAGATGTTCGTAGAGCAAAACTGTTCCTTTCAAAGAAGTATTAGTGTTCCTATACTAGTTACAACAGCAAAACGAATTGCAAATTTAAGCAACACGATCTCGAGCAAAGCTTCAAATGCCACGACTAACGTCACTTGCAACAGCAGGAGTTGCCACCAGATTCTTTGGTCTCGTTCGGCGCGCCAGGGTCGCGTCGAGTTCATCAGGGAAGAAGGACGTCGCCGTCAACCGCCCAATAAAAAATTTCTGCTGTCCATGCAAATTTGACGTAGCAACTACCTTATTATAGTAACTAATGTGAGACTCAAATCATTACAGGAAATAGAAAAATAAAAAAATCAATGAAATATAAAATCCAGGAATATTAAATTGAAAATGCTTCGGAAATAAATTAATGTTTTACAAATACCTACTTCTATTTCAATAAAACTATGAACTTTTATGACTTTAAATGATCGTCGTAAGACAACATAGAAAGAGAAGGAATTTATTTTCCTAGTTCCTATCGTATACAAAAAATGCAGCTCATTCCTATTCAACATCAGATAAGATTATTCATTCTTTATCTTACGAATCAAGTACAAATTACCACGAGTAGAATAGAATTAATCCCATGCAAGCGCATCGCCTCTGGAACAAGTTGAACGCCATAAAGTTAGTCAGTTGAAAGACTAGAACTCTAGTTTAAGAAAAGATAAACAGAGATCTAATTTATGGAGAACCATACTACACTGGAGCAAACACGTTTTAGGTTAATGGGACATATCCAAATGTCTTATAGATTAAGTTGGTGATGAAGGACGAAGGCAGTAGCCTTGGTCTAGCTCTAGCAGAGACGCGCTCTGCATTGAACGACTCTCAAGTATGCACAAATAAAAACTAAAATTAGCTCAGGCGATCTCGTTCAATGATACAACCGAAACCGACACTGCGAAGCACTGGGGAGCTGGAAGGAAGCAAGGATAGGGTGGATATCATACCGCATGCAACTCTTTGCACTCAAAGTACACATTCGATTCTTTTAAAGCTTTTTAGTACGAGAAAGCAATCTACTTCAGGTTTAGATTATTTGCAAATAAAATATTTTATTTGTGTAAGACAATTAGAATAAGGTTTCATGCACAGTAAATGAAAAAATACCTGAACTGGAAGATAATAGCTCAATGAAATCGAACTATTTAATTACACAAGAGAATGAATGATCGTTATTATATAAACTACGAGTATACTTTTTAAATAATTAGTCCGGTCACGTATCAACGATTATTTTAGAGCACGATCTGAACAATAAATGATGAAAGAAAAGAAAGGCTTTGTGAACTTGATACGAACAACTCAATTGTAAATGACGTAAAACAGACTAAGAAGATATGAATACTTCCGGGAAGGCGCTGCCTCTCCATTGCATTACACGACTTCCGGCTCAGTGTGACGAGGTACGAGAAGTGTGCCTCCCGTTCTGGTGTGTAGTCAGTCATAACAATGACATGGTGGGGTATTATGTACGCACTATAAAACGAACTCTTTCCTTCCAATTAACTTAATCAAGAAAATCGTGATTCATGCTCAAATTTCACGATTAACTATTCTATTACCAACATTAAACGAAACAAACATAATTAAATTCCTATCATCTGACTTCCATTTCTATTGAAAGAATTACCTTCAACTGTAGAACAGTTAAAGTTGAACAGTTCGATACCGTTTTTCGACTTAGGTTCACCAACGGTTGTCTTCAAATGTAAAGTTATTCACAAAAATCAAGCAAGAATTTGAACAGTTTTGGATACGTTACGCATGTCATCTCTCTCACTAATAGAACTAAGATGATACCTGTGTTCCGCGTGCGCAAATACATTCGTAAAATGCAGAAATGCGAAGACTCATGTTGTCCTTCTACGACGAGAAGCATTAGACAGATGACATAAAATGCACCAACTGTGAAACAGTAAAATTCACCCAGTCGAAATCAAGTATGTAAGCTAGTCCGCCATTTCGCTGAACTGCCCACACTGAGCAACTTAAAATGCTAAGGTCAAAGCGACATCTCTAGAGAAGTCGGCGTCCCAAGGATGTAGCTTGGTGGCTCATGGGCAGATTTCTGATATCAGTTGAAGGCTGAAGAGCTCTTACGCTTTTTATACAATAAAAAAGGACTAATTAAGAACGTCAAGGACAGAAATGACGGTGTTTATGATGTTTACTGAAGGTGACACAACTCGTTCGAGTAATGTGTTCGTTTTTACGTCAAAAAACTAAGCATTATAAAAAGAAGAGGCGTGTTGACAAAAAAAACTCACATGTGACAAAAATCTTAGACTACTGACAAACAAGGCTGAACATAAAATTTAAAAAAATGGTGCCAAAATTTGCGTAAGCAATGTTCTACTTAAGGATACTGCCGAGGTTTTTTTAGCATGGTCTCAATAACGACGTCGAGACTCATAAATAATCACTAAACTGATATATACGAAATAGAAATTTTGAGCATGAGCAAGACCGCAAAAGAAAACCAGCAATAACGTTCTCGTACTAAGCCAAATAACAATGCTTATGTTCAGATGGTTGAAAAAATGTTTCGCGTTACTTAATTGCTAATAGAACTGAGGTTGAACTAATAAATTTGACAATTTTCAAGATTAAAACAGCTGAGTTGACATTGGGTGTACTGTCTCTGGGAACTTCATCTGCGATATACTGCCCCATAAGGTAAGATCAAGGACGCCTGACAGACAAAACAGGTCGAAGGATGATGTCAGCAGGTAACAATCAATAAAAGCTTTCTCAAGAAGGTATCATGATTTAAAGGCTATGTGCAGACGTGCGTCGATGGAAATTTTGGGCATGAGGAAGGCAGGAAAAGTAAACCGGCAATAACAATAACTCTTCATGCACCGCCCTATGGATGTTCAAATACAAACAAATAAATAAATTATTTGGCGTCTCTACAAGAGATATGAAGGAGTGGGAAGAGGAAACGTAATATGCTCCATTATCGATGGAAATCTCACAGAACATTTTTGTGTCCTTGGGTTCGCGTTCAATACGAATAGTTTTCCCACGGACACACAGAAATCGGACACATATCAAAGCCACACTAGAGCATGATAACGCTCACAAAATATGAAAACGTGAAAAGTGGCCTGCCTTGAATCTAACGGACACGTCGGTCGCCGCGTCACAACTCAGATCTTGATCTTGATGAGCAGGCTGCTGCTCATGCTGTCTCATGGCGAGCTGGCAGCGCGCCATGAATCTCGAGAAGCTTCACGGCCATGAGAGTACCGTTCAGAATGTCTCATAACGCCTTCATGAGTGACTCTCAGTTTCGCGACGCCTGCGTCAATTTCATGAGGGCTGCATCGAAAACGATGAGAATTCAATTTTGCGCGATAACCGTCAAAATAGATGTCAGTTGCGATGTACAAATACAATGAACAAATTTTTCAAACGCTTTAATACATGACTAAATGGAATTTATTTGTGGAAAAACAATACTTTTTCATACATGGAAGCAAAATGAATGCACACTGTAAGTAACGAATCTTACACTCCTCAGTCACGAAATGCTAAGAATTCACATACGCTTGAAAGTCAACGAAATGAAGAGAATCCCGACAATTATAAAACTCTATTCTAAAATATTGAACGGGCAAGAGAAGAGAAGTATCGGAACAAGAGATTACGCAAAATATCGACAGGCGAGAATATAACCGATAATCGGCGGCTTCAGTCCTAAGAGTTTAGCTGACTTAATTAACCAACACTTAACCACGCACCCACCATCGGTGTTCAGTAACACGCTAGCTAAATCATAAATATTTTTTACAACAATGTTGTACAATTCAGTTTCTGCAGGAAAGAAAATTCATCAATATGGTTTTCACAAACCTTCAAAAGAAGCATATTAGAACTAATACACAAGCAAGAAAAGAACCATATCGTACCATTCGATTTAAAAAAAAAAGTTGTTTTAAATGGGTATTTATACACCACGATGTGTATCTATACATGATACACACAAAGAAACCTATGAGTAGTACCGCTCGTTCGTCGTACTACAAGGGAAAACCCACTTTTAATGCAGTGCCGAGTGCATAAAAACGTGAAAGCAGACTTTATAAGCAAACTACAACGACGAACTACTGAATCAGAATAGTTTTTGCTAATACAATTCTCTTTCGTTGTGATAAAATGTACTTTATTATTATGGTAAATTGAGTCAATTTATTGGTATCCGAAGAACATAAACTGGTTTGCATTTTTTATACTAATGTTTTGAGGTAAAATTAAGGTGACTGGGTGGGCTTAGGCGCGAGCGCTGCATGGGAGACGCACAATGTCAACTGACATTTGAAGATGTAGGACGGTCCGGTAGCCTTGGAGTCCCAAATAGAAGGACAACCACATCGTTCGCTGGTTTGATACCCCGCGTCCACCGCACAAGCAACGCGGTAGATTAGGTGCTTAAAAAGAACGAGATGGACGACAGCACACAATTTCTAGAGACTTTGAGCATGGTTCGTTCTCGATATTGTACCATAGAACGCCTACAGAACAGCAGAAAACTGTTCGGTGGAGCGATTACTTCAATAGTTTTAGTTTCTGAGCAAGGATAGAGCATCTGAATTTATTGTCACAATCAGGTGCGGTAAAAATCACTTGCCACACCAATTTCTGAAGGTAGGCTTCTATTGGAGGCCAATAAATATTCAATTGAATTGAAAGGTTGTAATATCGTAAATACAAAAAATACTCAAGAGGGTCCATTCCTTCAGCACTGATGATCAAAAATCATTTTCACTGTGCAAAAAATAGAACAGGTACAATTCACTACGCTACGATATACTATCGATTCACATAACTTTCATGTAAACTTTATTGTTTAATTATATAGGTATATATTATTACCTTACTGAACATTATATATTTAATATTATATGTTTATATAGCTTCCCACGTAATTCCGAACACATGCATTAGATACAGATCTTATCAAATTTTCGAGTGGAAACGATACGAAAGCGACTTTATTCGTGTTGATAGAATAAACATTGAGCTTTTAGTAAATGCAAAATACGAGAAAAAGAAACATTCTCAAGTTTAACACATAAGGACAATACGAAAATTAGTTTACGGATTGATAAATTTGAATCCATCTGTAGAAAACGGCAACTAAAGAGAGCATAAGCTACAAATTCGACAAGGGTGAGAAACTTATTAACACTATTTAAATGTCAGCAAATCTTAGGATATATTGCCTCCGACAAAAGACATTTTGAGATATCGAAATTGATTGACCTTGAAGCAGTATTGTATGACTTCGAAAGCCACAACCCGCTAATAACATTTCAAACCTTGAACGAAGAGCCGTCACAATTCAACAACCTGAGAAGTCGGTTAAACAATGGTTTGCAACTCTAAAAATAGGTCCGTTAAGCAACGGTTAGAAACTCTAAAGATAGGTCCGTTTAGCAACGGTTAGAAACCCTAAGAGACTGTCCAACTAACGATTAATAACCCTGAGAAGCGATCGCTCAAGCAACGGTAGCTAACCCTAAAAGCTGTGGTTCGTAACCCTGAAAGATTGTTCTCTAAGCAACGGTTAGTGACCGTAAAAGGCGGTTCGTTAAGCAACGGTAAGTGACCCTGAAAGGCGGTTCGTTAAGCAACGGTTAGTGACCCTGAAAGGCGGTTCGTTAAGCAACGGTTAGTGATCCTGAAAGGTGGTTCGTTAACACTTAGACTGCGACGTGCGCCATATATGGTTCACGCTATCATCTAACCTAACGTAACGAAAGAACCAACATATATGAATATATATTTTTAATTTTCCTAAAATTTGTGCTCATTACTCGAATAAGCTAGTTTAGATTAGGGGGAAAATGAATATGATAACCAAATTTTTGACAGCAAAATCTTTCAATTTTAAACTCATGGCGGAAATTTTTGTCAACATGAAATATTTCCTGCGTGGAAAATCGCAGTCAAAGTGTTAAGTAACGGTTAATGACCCTGAAAACCGGATCGAAAAGCAATGGTTACTGACCCTGAAAAGCAGTTGGTGGTATGCGAGAGGAACAGGAGAGGGGGCGTTGCCAAGTTACACGACATTTTTATGACACCCTAACACGCGCTTCACCGTTAGCCGTTAGGATAACCTGCGCTCCGAGTGTCAGGGTCACGGCAGCTCTGGGGAACTGCGTATAATGCCTGGCGTGTTAAACCGGCATATCCTCGCTCCTGTCATTCAATATATATACTCCAGGCGATAACAGGAAAGTTCCAGTGAAATAAACGGATTTACAGTGCCAGATTTAAGGTCTTGTTTGGTTAGCAGTGACATCGAAGTGAATAAATAAGCATAAAGTGGTAGAGAACTAAATCATACGAATACTCCGACTCCATGGTAATCAAATTTAGAATGTAAGCTTGAGAAAATGTTTCTCAGAAAATTCTGCTACAGCTTTCATCCTGTGCCTCCTGTGTGCTCCAATTCTTTGACGAAACATAGCAATTCTTTTAAAAAAATCCACGGACTGGCATATGAAAATATCAGAGATGAGATATTACAGTAATTCGATTCTACATATTTTACCCAGCTAACCGCAGTCATTATGGTCAGAGTTGCAACAGTATACTGCACCAGCAGTATTAGACTAAGATGGCCATTCACACATATAAGAGAGAAAACTTCATATTTGACTTTCGAGTTAGATTTTTCTTTTTTTAGATCCATTTGAACGGTAATTGACTATGGATAACTTATGAAAGAGTGAAGTTAAGGGTGAATGTCTTCAGCGGTATCTAGCAGTAAGAGCTGAAGCAGTCAGTTGTGCAGTGTTTTATTCCTAAACGAAATTTTAAATTTAAATTCATATTAATATAGAGGACGAAGAAACATTTTTTGTTCAGTGTAAGAAAGTTGAAAACAAAGGCTACAGAATTGCATCGGGTTGACAGATTAACAAACCACAACATTTTAACACTAGCTTAATAAGGCATATATGCTTCAAGCACAGCAATAGACAGTAGAATTTATAGCTGCAGAAATTCAGGATCATCTGCAGTATGTATAATGAAGCGTATGGAGAAAGACTATGTCATAACTGAATCAAGAATGGAGCCCAAACAAAATACGACCTTAAACAGCAAGATGGAAATGAGATAAAATAAATCTTAAGATATATAACGTTTTCCACAAACATGAAAACCTATGGTGTATATAACAAAATTTACTTGAAGAAAATGTTCAGAAAAGTTTAAATGCAGAAAATTTAATTGAGAATGATTTATAAATTACTACTAATCGGTTTTCAGAATACATAAGTCTATACTAAGAATTGCACCCGAAGCTCGTATTACCAGCCTTCATGCGTAGAGAATATCACCGCGAGTTAGGATTACTTCTTCGCCGGCGTTGAAGTTTCCCGAACCAACCCACAGTTGAATAGCTACCCTAACCAACCGGTCAGAGCACCTCACCATAAATACACTAAAAAGTTAGAATGAGGTACAAACTAGGCCCTGAAAAATAACTCCCGTACCTTACTAGATTATATTGCGATACTGTAGTTTGTGTACAAAAATCGAACAAAGAGCTTTTTTTTTCATCCTGCCTTGAATTCAAAGAAAAGGAATTGAATTTGGCAGTAGCAAGTATAATATAAGCTAGTTTCAAAACGAAGAAGCAGCCGCATGAGCAGGGAAGAAAAAGAATTGCATAAGAAGTTCCCCAGAAGACCCTGACCGGCCACCACGCAATATCAGCAGGAGCCTACGGTTGAGGCCAGGGCTGTTCTCCCCTCGCCCCAGTCCCCTGCTACACTCATGACCCGCACAAGGTTGCAATGGTTACTTTTGTCTTCGTGTGTCTGGTGAACGCACCCATTCAGGAACAGGACCTTCGAAAATAAGGTTAATTTTCAATCTAGCGCAACAGTACCTTTATTTACTTGTTCTTGCTTCACAGTAAAATTTATTAGAGTAACTACTAAATCGTCGCAGAAGATTATCCCTCGAATTAAAGATTAAAAACTTACTAAGCATTTTTTCGTGAGAAAACTACGAATTGAAGAATGAATACGGTAACAAGAGAAATATTTTATAAATAATGAACCTAAAAACTTGTTTACACTAACAGATGTAACTCCACTGTTATGAGATCAGTTCAAGCAAAATCTGTGAAGCTGAGCAAGCACAATGAACTAAAAATTCAATCATGTATGCGCTTACTGAGATCATTAAAAAAATAATCTAGCATCTTCCCTCTAAATTCCGATTCTTCGATCAAAACAATTTTTACGAACTAACATACGAAACTTTCCACTCGTCCAGAAAATTAAATTGTATTGAACTATTGAAACATCGAAAAGAAAATTTTGTCAAATTTAAGCTAAAGGAACTTGAATAGACAGCCGTCAATTTTTTTAAAAACTTGAGAGCTCTTCCGGAAACAACTTCACAAGAGCGGTGTGTTCCGCCCCGACGGGAAGCGATCGACAAAAAAACTTCGAGTTTCTAGTGCGTCTCGACTAGCAAGACAAACGGAGGTCGATGAACTGTCGACCAAGAGAGTGGAGAAGACCTAGCGTCGTCTTGACTGAGCTCTCGAGACTCGTCGGTCAACGAACTCTGAAGCAAGGATTGCGGTCATGGTCACCGACCGACACTGGCAAAGAAAAAACCTGTACAGTTGAGCAGCGGCCGTTGCTGCAGCGCTCCTCAACAACGCACTGCCAACCAGTTTTGGCGGGAAGCGTGCGACCGTTATAGGTCCAGTTATTCAGTTATTCGGTACACCACAAGCGCGCACGTCTGTTCGTACGTCAGGGCACATTTTCGGTAACACAGAGCACACGTTCGCGCTATGGTCTTATGGTTCACATAGACGGTACTAGATCTCATTGCAAGAATGGAGACACCAAGTTAACCATAGTTTGAGTTAACCATCTTAACATATATTTAAAAAATGAATATAATCAAAATGAACAATTAAGTTAGGAAGACTTTCCAATCTATCAAAAATTAATTATGGGCTTCTAAACAAGTACTTCTTATTGCGGGATAAACTCCTTCTTAACGGTTACTTCCAGATCGACTAAAAATGACGAGCTTGAAGGTCATTTTAGAAAGCGGCGTTACGGGGCGAGCCAAAGCTGAAAAATGTAGAGCAGGCTTCAAAAATTACCAATAAAGCACCCAACCTTGAAAATTCAGAGAGGGTAGAGCACACCGACTGCACAGTACATGAGCGTAGTCACACTGCAACTCGTGAGCAACAAGAATAAAATTGATGATTCTGCAATAACAGCACACGGCCTAAAAACCGTAAACAAAGGAGATGGAGGTCATCCTATGCATCCGCGGTGGCAGGCAGATTCTCGAATCCAGGTGCACGATGTTTTAGTTCAATGAACTCCAAGGCTTCCGCATCGCTGTGAACTTGAACTGGAACATCCCATTGCCACGCTTTTTATTGCTGCTGAGTACGCATATTTTTTGCAAGATGTTACTTAATATAGGTCATTCTAATCAGAGAGTCATCCTGGTATCAATTAAAAACGAGGTATCTTCCGAAGGCACTAATACAATCAAACTTTTTACGTAGTTCATTTCAGTTCCAGAAGTAATAATTGGTGTTTAAAGACTGCCGATAGAATAAAACTTCCTTATCACAACAAAAACATTGACATATTTATCACAAGCTGAACAGTTCACTACGGATACACACGTAAACTAAAATGTGCGAATCTCATAGGGTACGAGTATGCTCGGTGTCGTTACTGTAAGCCTGCAACACAGCTTAGCATCCCAGGATCCATGCTAATCTTTATATTGAAATATAAAGTAACAATCTAAAACTTTACTATTCTACATGCACTAGCAAAGTGAAAAAGGAGCTTACATAAAATGTGATGCTTGGACATTGACGTCATCCCTATTATTGAAATAAAACCCCACAACATCGAGTTCAGTCACGAATGCTGTTCCAGTCTAAACTCGAGGCCGCTACTTGGAACAAGACACCAGATGGATGTAAATTTCTCGTCTTTTCGCTCATCTCACAACTGTCGGTAGCTCTAGACATCCTTGAGGATTTCCCTCGTCCGTTCAGATCAACTCTGAGCTTAATTAAGCGTTTATTTAATCCCTAGCGCATGTATTAGATTTTCTTGCCAAATTTCAGGCACCTTTAACTTAGGTTCAAGGTTTCTAATCGTTCTTCCTAAAATTCCAGACAATTAACCAAATAATTCAATTTACAACACATCAATGTAATAATAAAGGCAGGCTGAAATTCAAACTTTGACAATGCCGTTATATCCTAAACAGAAATACGGTTCGTTTTTAGTCATAATTTCACTATTGTTAATCCATCCAGTACTAAGGATCGTATCCCTAACTGTTCGAAGCATAACCTGCACACTCGCGTTGCGGAATACCAGGAGATCTCTCTTCTAACTGGAAGGCCCAAGTCAGTTCTCCAATACACATATTCTCGATCGTGAACTTAGTTCGAACCATCCTATATTAAAAATTTTTTTACAAATTTCAACATCCACATCTAACCATGGTTAAAAAACATTTTGACTCACAGGCCCAGGACTCCCCCGAACGACAGCACTCTTTCAACCCCACTTGAAATATTAAGTTACCTTCCAAAATATTTGCACACCATCGAGGGCTCATAATTATTTTTGAATTGTATTTTGAGAATACTGCATTCCATTTGTATTATACGGATATGTACATTCTTTTTTCCCTTTTTCTCCTGATACTGACGTGTGTAGCTACCACTCGAAGGCTCTATTTGAAGTAAAGAATTTTACTAGCAGTCGATGTTTCTGTCCGCCTTAATAATTTTGTTCAAGGCTAAGATTCCTTGCTTACAAGTCAATCAGATAAATTTATTTTCACGCAATAGTTCTTCATTTCTAACACAAATAAGGTTTCAAATAACTAGGTGTCATTCTTCGAACTGCTAATGAATTAATTTCATTTGATCTGTAAAACATAATTCTACTTGAATGATTCTATCCTTCACTTAAGTGAAGTTTCAGGCAAACGATTGCTTATTTTTTCTGTAATGAAAGCTTCTCAAGAACCTGCTTCTTACTGAGTAATATTTCGTAGTCGAGTTTCGAAATACCAGGTGTGCGTGTTTCTGAGTCACGTTCAATTCGAAGCACAAGTTACGCTTCTGGTCTCCCAGTACAAGATACGTTCTCAAGGTACGAGTAGAACAGGTGCGTTTCAGAGTTCAACGTGGGTTCCTAGATACAAAGTACGTTTAGGACTTTAGGGTAAAGTGGTACATAACGAAGTACAAAGTGCGTCACTGGGTGCTTGGTGTTTCTTCACGTACGAAATGCGTCTTGTAGTATAAAGTACTTCTCAAAATATCAAATGCACCTCGAAGTGCCAAAGTGTACCTTGATCTACACTCCTGCAATAAATTCTTCCAGGCTGGCAGGAAGTCCTCTGCAGCAACGTGTCGGCCTCTGCATCAGCAAGCCTTCCAAGAGCAGGAAGTTATTCCCATCACTAGCTAGTCGTTTCTCTAGCGAGAAGTCAAAATTCAAGCGTCAAGTCCTTGTTGAAGCGGCAAGTCCTCGTTGAAGTGACAAATACTAAATACTTGTTACAACAATAGGTTGCAGTCCTAGTCTTAATAATCGTAATAATCAGAACCGTTTCCCTAGTCGTAACAAGTCGTAGCTACAGCAGCTAGTCAGTCCTCAGTTACGAGCCACAAAAGCAAAAGCTTACGCGGACTGCGTCACACACGCCGATTTCACCGATACCGTTACGGGCTCCAGAGAAATGAAGGCAGCAGCAGCAGCAGTAACGGCCGCAGCTGCTTCAGTATTTTTTACAGTATCTGAACAATTACAGACCAAACGAGTATGCAAGAGTTAGCTCTTAGAGGAAGTACAAGGATATACGAAGATGTGTATTCACTATGGCAGAATACAGGATAAACATGTGAAGCAGATGAAATTAGTATAAACAGATATCGTAACACTCAAGTGCTTAACATACCTTAAATATACTGCGCATATTAATCGAAAACAATAGTAATAACATCATTAGTTACAAAGATTAACAGCTGAATGCTGAAACTAATAATGATACACGTAAAAAAGCGTGACATTTTCCTCGTGACCCTAAACCTAACATAGAGTTGCATAAACAATCACGAAGACGGAAGCAAGCGAGAGCGAGGAGGAAGCAAGCAAGCAAGAGCAGCTGTAACCCTCCCTCTTCCTCCTCCTCCTCCTCCTCCTGTGGAGCCGGAGTCGAGTTCATTGACCTGAGGTGCAGCGCGCACAGTTGATTGAACTGTAGCTGCGGCAGGACTCGTTCCGCATTGCTGACGTATGAGATCATTTCAAATGACTTCTAATTAACACGACATAATCAGTAAACAAAAGCGGTGAGATAATACAGATTTCATGCATCCACAACAATCATGGAGAATGGGATACGAAAAAAAACATTTAATCAATACACTCCATTCCAGATTGGAAGCTTACTTATTAAGCCATTATATAAGACAAGGGTTCCGTGATCTGAGCAATAAATCAGTGATCGTTCGATGTTAAGTAAGCCAGTCCGTGAATAGTATACGGACGAATTTTTTCAGCAGAACTATGTGGAATATTAAAACACCTTTTATTGGATCAAATGGTAAAATGATCGGAGGAATATTGCAATCAAGGAAATCATACGATCCAAATGCGCAGTACACGATCTAAAAATAGGGAGATGTCGAGGCCCGGCATACCAGAGGAGGAGGAGGAGTAGAAAGCGCCCGCGACTCCCACGAGAGTTAGAAAGCTCGGTACCAAGCACCGCTGGCTTTCGTCCCACCTCTCCGCAAAATCTTGGAAATACGAGCAAACAACACACCACAATCGCGATAGACTTGAGGAAAACATACCAAAACCTGGAACTAAACAGAAAATCAGCAGCGTTAAACGAATGCCGAAAAGCGAGTAATGCAGGTCCTTTTGTGTTTTCTTACTGAAGTGTGGTCTCCCAAAATAATTTCAATATTTACGCTCATTTTCTCATTTCGTGAACTAGATTCGTGGTATTAGGACTATGCAATTGTGTGAAAAATTCAGTGTCGAAATGTGTTGAAGCAAAACTTCAAGCTGTTATGATAACACGTAACAAAAATAAATAACAAAGCATGGAAGAATCTTACCCAAAGAAAGTAGGATACTTCGCTCAGTCTGACAATGAAACTAAATATTCCAATAATATAATTGAATTAAAAAGACCCTAATACACACAGGCTCTCAGTTAAAAAACATAACCTGTAAGTTTATCACAAATTCACATAGAAATTTATTAATCATATGAAAATATAATTCGTGACATAATTTAAGTCAATCAATGACGCAAATGGACGGTATGAAGAAAACAATAACATAGTTTTTATTTATTGCAGTTTAAGAAAATAAAGGCAAAGAAAACCGTTACAAAAATTACAAAATGTGACATTAAATTTCACCGCAATTTTCAACCATTATGTACAGCCTACCAAAATTTTGCAGAAGAAAATTTGCTCCAATTGTCATTACGTTGAAGCTTTCAACAAACAAAACAAAAAAATCGTCGGTCGAGGCCTTTCAAGTCAAGGAACTAAATGTTCATCGGTTAAGAAGATGCTCCAAGAATAACCATAATTCAAAACCTAAATATAGAACGAAACTGTTAAAACGTCATCAGAGCTGTCAATGAAAAAGAATACACAGAAGAATGATGGGTGGTGCTGAAAATTCTCGTTGATTCAACATGCTACTAGGCGCGAGGCAAAATGGCAAAATAAGCTGAGATCTGAACTGCCAAGGGAAATAATACACCTCCATTATGACTGAAAATTTTCTAAACGATATGAGAAAATAGAGCAAAGTCAATCAAGAGAATCTACTCACCATGCGGTCGAAAGAAGAAAAGCGATAGCATTTTTCAGAACATCGTGTTAATTAAATATGGTACGCATCGTTCATTGTCAGAAGCACCCTTACAATAGGCCCAAAACTTTTGATGAACATAAATTAAAAGACGAAGACGCTACAGAAAATTGCATGTAATTAATTATAACTTTCTTTTTAAACTGAATGACCAATTTACCACAAATTTATACTGTAAAATTTTCAGTAATATAGTCCCGGGATACTTACAAAACTATCTGTGCAATGCTAAATTATTGATTCTTCCAATAAGCAACGGAAGTATTATGAACGCAGATCGTTGGAACAATGGGATAGGATCTAGAATTGGTCACAAACTAGAAAAAATACGAGGACACACACACGGCCTAGCCGGTAGTAAAATAAAATAATATCACAGTGAATTAAAAATTAACTTTATGAAACTATATTAGTCGATTTGGAGCAGCTTTTTTAATAGCATTTCTACATAATTAGCATTTCAAAAACACAGGAGATAAGAGTGATTCTAAAGAGAGATTATTTATTTTAAAACAGCGAAAACAATTCGTAGGTAACTTAAGTAAGACCATTAATCGATCAAAACAGCTGATAAAATTATGAAGACAGAGCAATTAATAAAAGCGATAAAATGAAAGAAAATATTAACCAATAGAGAAATTTGATAAAAACAGTATGCAAAAATTTGAAAAGCGTTATTCGAAATGAGAGCACAACAATTGAAGCACAGTAAATTAACGTCATTGAGAGCACATGTTGGGAGGGAACACTCGTTCAGAAACAAGGCATCGAAAGAAAAAGAAGCTCACCTTTGGCGTGAAGCTTGGGTACACTGGGAAGAGGGAGATTCTCTAGACGCACGTCACTCATGCACAAGCTCATATTTAAAGGCTACTTGGCAGCACGTCTCGATCAGAGCATCGCGACACAAGCAACATTGACCTGACTTCAAGTTCCGAACACAGGTTCATCGTCCGTTACTGAAGAAGAGTGTGGCATGCACACATGAACACAGCCATCAATCGTCTTAACACAAAAATATACCTTCGTCTTTAAACACTGATCAGCAGAACTTGTCAACAAAGAATAACACAGATTGTTCGATCAGCAGCACTGATTGTCTCAAAGGATATTAGAAGATCAATGTCTGTACTACTCAATGACAAAACTTCTACGCGGCTTAACGCAGCGTGCAAAACCCGCTAAAAGTCACACAGCAATCACTGGGCAACAGTTATGTTCCGAACAAATAAACTGAATATTGCGACAACGGTGGAGTCACAACAGTGTAAATAAAAATCCGATCTATGAGCACAAGTGATACCCAAAAACGACGGTGTTAACGACAACAAGTTTCGCAACAAGTAGATAATCAAATAACTGCAAAAAAAGAAGATAAATCGTGAATATCAATGGCAAAAACAAGCGTTTGTTCTAAAAGTATAAAACCAGTGAGAAAATTTGCGGAAGTCAAACTTGACCCCAAGAACAAATCTAGTGTAAATAGCGAAAACTAATGTTTTCTCCTCCAGAAATACTAGTTATTTATGATCGGATAATTTCCAACAATTTACGTTATATATAACAAGAGCCTAAAATTTAACAAGGTAGACAGTTTCAGAACTCAGGAAGCAATGAACTCTTAACGGGAGGAGCTACAAAGGAGCTTGACTGGGCGTAGCTCGCGCACAGCCACCTCTCAACACGGCAGCCGGCAGCAAACTGACTACACTCACAGTCACAGAACGCTAGAAATCATGGAAGAGCCATTGCTCTGGCAACAACACCACTGCTGGAAAAGCTTTGGTCAAAGACCTACGCTGAAGTGTCTGAGATCTTGGGTTTGGCAGGTGTGTGTGAGAGGGTGGGCGGAGCTTTGAAAGCCGAGCGATGGGAGCAGGAACAAGAGTAGTGTGGTAGTATAGTGGTAGTGGCACAACAAGTATGTCAGTGCCTCTTTCAGTCAGGCACACTTGCTACATCAAAATTCATGTCGCTCTATTCAATGATTCATACGATCGAAATTGTATTACTCACGCTAATGAAAATCTATCACACTTGCATCATGTGCAATACAGACTCTGGTTCACCAACTATTTGGTTCAGGTCATAGTACACCAGTAAGCTGCCGGCAATCAAAAAATTTGCTGGGAAAGTCAGACTAAACAGAAAAATCTCTGTGGTGAAAAAATCGCTAAGAAAGGACGCCAAGGTTTTAATATCTATTCAAGACGGGAATAATCTACGTTGACGTACAAGTCCATCCCACTCTTTGGAATAGACTTGCCGAGTGGTATGAAGTTCTATGGAATTGCATGAACGTATTTACGAATTTCAGTATGTTCCAAGAAGCTATTTCTCATACGTTAGGTCTAGCAGCAATCTTTCATAAGCTTCTGAATGGACCTCATTTTCTATTATTTCTGGAAAATGAAAAGATGTTGGATGACTCAAACCCATGATTACATTAAGCAGGATGTTATTGGCTTTAGCCCACAGTTTTTCTTGGAAGGCTTTCTCTCATGACTATCATTTTATTTTGCATTAAAGCACACCAAGAATTGTCAAATCTGATATAAACATGGTGCGACTTCAATGAGAGCCTGATCTCACTTACAAACGTCAAGTCAATAATTTTCAAATGGATTACTCTCTCCTTCGGTCTCTCCACTTTGGCTAAAGTTGGAAAAAACAACGTTACTCAATTTTTATACATATTTAATTACAGTATCATTCCATAATAAAATATTTTGACCTTAGTTTATCAGACTTAGGCTGAATAAACAATCTTATTACACAAGTTCTATTATTCATAACTGAACGATTTTAAACCCGGCAGTGCTTGTGACGATGTGCGGCTAGTTTACCTGACGGGATGAAGCCAACTAATACTCAGACGAGAGAAATAAAATACAAGCGGTGACTTGGAACACCCAAAATGTTGCCATCTAAGAAAAAACAACTTATCGCTTCTAACGCTGCGAGTGCACAACCATATGCGCATGAAAATAAGACCGATCACAATCTAAGTTTCCGGGTTATTTTCAAATTGGAAGACGCGCTCCGACAAAAATGACGGGACTTGCCACACTTCACTCTTAAAATGAATGGATTTTTTCAGTAAAGCTACTCCTCATTGTGTCCTTTGAAGTAAACTATTCATAAACTATGTAGCGTCAAAGTAGCGTCACGTCGTATTCTACCAAGCAAGAGATTTAGCTTCCTTTAGATTACATTATTTATGACACGATGTTCACTTTCCTATTTACGGCACTACCACATACCAGCGCGATTGCATTTATGTCTCTATGATGGCACGTGAAAAGTATTACAGACAAAAAATTGTTTATATAAATATAATTTCATAAATCGTGTATATATCAATACATGACGGCTATTATATGTAATAGCGGGGATAAACATTCACGCAAGTTTATCCTAAAATCATTTCTAAACCCCCTAAATAAATAGCATAACCAAAATACGGTTTTCTTATTTTGGCATTTCCATGAAATTGTGATAACTAACTAGACACTTCAAGCCGCGCACATGCTACCTCCCAAATGATAGGCAGTTGATGCTGTTCACGTCTGAGTGAATTTCAAAACGCTCCGATTCTCCAACGTTGGATTCAAACAATCTTCAGAAAAGATAAACCGAATAGAAAAAAAACGTATGTTCTTTTGCAATAAAATATAAACAAACAGATGTTCCGGCAACATAAATCAAGTACCTAAGTAAACAAATTAAATACAGTCAAGATAAGTTAAACACGTAAAACAACGTGAATTCACTCTGCAAAGAAAAACCAAACAACAGGCATACTAAAAAATTACCAATTCAAACTTACATGTTTCGTTTTCTTTTTCTATCCCTCCTACTTTCTCGCGTTGTTTTAAACCATTCTGGCATTGTAGAAAATATGCAGAAATCAAGGCCTAGCACGCCTCTCGAGAACAGAGTCACATGAACTTTAAGAATAAACAGACGTACAGTCAGTAAAATTCATTAATAGCAGAACCAATCGAGTCTAGGTCATTTCTGGCTGTCCTCATTGCGGTGGCCGCACATCCGAAAAATGTTTATTCAATGCTAAACATTCTACCAGTCCATTACGCTTTCCGTCCCACGTGATCAGTGAGAGGTAAGGTTAGCAGCTCCAATTCCGGCTAAGGTGACGACGCTCGAGGTGTCGGTCAAATCACACCAAGGTTCATCATAGTGTGACCAAATCAAGCAGAGTCGTCTTCAGGACTTGGTAGTTAAACTTGCCAGGAGCGGTAGCTATTAGCGCTTCTGAAAGTCGTAGGCTTTGTCACAAAAGGTTGAAACGATGAGTGCAGCAGGAGATCGGGATAATTTGCGATATTAAGAGTGACGGTAGTCATAGTTTGAAGTAATCATATATTGTGCATTCCGTGTGATTTTAAAGTACTCGTCCGCTTCATAGGTTTTAATCAGCTGCTACGTCTACTATTATTAGACGAAGGTAATTATTAAAAGTAGGTATAAAGGGGGACGTCAGAGTAGGGCGTAATTAACTAAAATGAGACAACGATAATACCTTCTCTAATTACTGCACTCGACAGACATCGAGAAAGAAACGGCATAAAAGAATTAGTTTTGACGAAGGTTCGAGTTGTATAGCTTAGTGAGTCAGTCAGATTCAAAGTTAGTACCGAACCGCATCGAACTTGGGGAACAAGTTCCGGTAAAACATAATGGGAATTAGCGCCGTCAAATTAAAAATTTAAACTACGGTTGGTTTCTGGTATGTTCATCCGATTAGCGCCCCCAAATGCTTGGTCCGCGCAGTAAGATGCCAAATTTCACGTTTCGTTGAACTGGTCCGTCGAACACCAAGCAAATTTACTGTAATTTCTGTCAACCAATGTTATTAAATTCCNAAATTCCTATTTCACGCAAGAAATACACAAAAGTTTTCCATTTTATCAGTGTAAATGTTTTGCTACGGCAAGTAAAACTTGAACAATGTACAGCGCATTTGCTAAACCTACAGGAACTAAAGTTGCTAATTATCTAACTGGTTAGTGCTGTACTGTTCATTAAACTAGGGGGCATCGCGCACAATTTGTTGTATGCCATCAAATAATACAGTGAACTATGTAACGAAGTAGCAGTGGGAAATAGCGAACGAATATGCTAAAAATATGATTATACCATGGAACGATTTTTTTGGCTGCACCTCTAAACAGTAATTTTTACAAACATAGAAAATGAAAAATAAATTCATAGGAGTACCCAACTAACTGCTGATTCGACGTTGAAAGTACCGTGTGAAGTTTGCCCTTGCAAAATGTTAAATTTTCATGAGATCAGAGTTCGATGATCAAAGTCGCAAAAAATACAAGCATCAATAAAGTCCAGCTGTCTTCTGATAATCCACACAAGGATCATCTACTTAAAACTTTACAACACGATTTTTATAACAGACTCACGAAGTGAGAAATGTATTAAACTAGCTACCCGTGGAAAAAATGCTCGATTTCATATGCATTCAGTCTAGAAAATTTCAAGATTCTAACACGTGAGAAAGTACTAATGCTCGCGAATGTTAACCATCTAGCGACCTAACCTTCATACTCCATAATTCACCACACAAACATTTTCAGTATTTTAACCGATACAAATAATCAAACGACTTGATGAAAACTCGGCTGTCTTTAAAAACTAATCGTGGGAGTCTCGGGCGAAAAAACCTGAATCATATAAAGAATCGCAAACAAATGCGGCGATAAAAGCTTACCAAAGACAAAATCTATAAGTTCTGTGACAGGATAGATATGAAACAATAAAATGTGAGCCCGATCTAAAACGGCAGGGACTGCAGGATCTAAAATTGAACTTTTCACTAAAGCCTTACAGGCAGCGAAAACGTCAGAATTCAACGTTCACAACTGAGCACTTCCGAAAAACTTTGCACAAGACTAATTTTCTTGAAAGGGCTGTAACTTCAAAACTTTTTCATTCAGTGGTATTCGGTAGTACTGATAATTGCACTAAACGGTCATGTTAAACCATGGATAAATATATCGATATCCTCAAAGATGAAGTATAGACAATGAATAGCAAATTGGTGCCACCCACGGCCGTATTCCAAGTTGATTTTATACGCGTGCATCTTCCAACAAAAGTTAAATTTTCACCAGCCTCCTATAACAGAGCCTGCTCACCTTCTATAAAAGAGCCTGCTCACCTCCTATAAAAGAGCCTGGCGAAATGAATTATCATTTCGACATTTTAATTTACAGTCGACATTTAATTTCGACATTTAATCTAATTAAGCACATTTTCGACGTTTAATTTCGACATACTGCTTTAATTTTTTAAAGCAATAAAAATTGCGTTTTTAATGATTTGGTTGCAGGTGGGGGGGGGCCTAATTAAAAAAAAATTCGACATGGTGTAAAGGTTTTAAAAATGAATTCATTGCTTGATTAGAACCCTATTTCATTTGTGTGACTTATAAGTAATGACACACATATAAAAGAGATTGGTATCGGACTAGAATGACTATAGAATTGATCACATTTTAAATGCACTGTAGATCAAAATGGTGATTATAATTAAAATACGTACATATGAAATAAAATTTGAATTTGTTTAAAAAATCTGGCCACTAGTGTGTAGTTCAAAATATACAAGAATAATAAAAAACATTATATCTCTCTACCCAGTGCGTTAGCTTAATGTTTCAGAAAAATTAATGGAAATAATTGAATACCTATTCAGACATTAGTTTATTTTTTTAAATAATAAAAATACAAAGATTTTGTACACATTTCTCTTTGAAAAATTCCCTGGTTATATATTTTTCATTTGAAATAATTTTTGAAGGCATCAGCTTCGAAAAAGTGGCAAATTGAGCCCAATAGCCAACGCATTAAGAACAAGAATTTTAACCCTTTCACTTCCGAATTGGGACAATACGTCCCAGAGCTTTTCAAAAAATCCCAGTGGGTATAGGAATCGCAGCAAGAACATGAAATGGTATCCCACTGGGATGCCATTTTTTAAGTTTTTAAGTATATTTGCTCTAATAAGTAACGTTCTACCGACAAAAGTGTTTCAAATCAACCGATTAGAATCAACCCATCGGTATTTCCCATTAGGAAATACTGATATATATTTTACAGAAATGGCAGTAAAAGAATTAAATGCATTATACAAAATTCATTGAAGGCCACTGAAGAGGAACATTGGAGAGTTGATATCGTTTTTATGTACGGCCTATCTAGGAGAAGTAATAAATAAATAATTAGGCAAGTATAGAGAAACTGCCTAGAATAATTTAGTTCACTTATAGCTTCTCAAAAATCCATACAAAGAATACGAATCCATTTTCTTCGTATGGAATGAAACGTTTGAACAAGTCGTAGATAATCTTGCATGAATGGTGAACCATTGGGACAGAACTCACTCCTCTCATCTGCTAGGTTTCCCTTCGGTTGACTTTCAGTTTTTTCTGTCTCTGTTGCAGCAATAATCTCACGCATGAATAGTTTGTCGAACTTACTTACGGCGCAAGAACATCATAACTCCGCTTGGCAGCATTTCACTTCCCTTTGCCGATATATTAGAATGCTCTTTTCCCAGACATTTTTATATTCTTCCCACAATACACCAATCCTGCTCATTTTCGAGTCTGTATATATTTCCAATACCGTCCAAATATAAATAATAGTAAAGCTATCGGTTCTTAGATAATTTTTCACCTCGCCATGTCATTTATTTGATTTTACATCAGGGACACACATGCAATGCACATGTAACAAGAAATGCTCAAATCGGAAATTTTCATGAGTTTACAGCACTATGATAAGAAATTTTATAAAGCTCAAAACAATAGGTTTTAAAGAATGTTTGCGGTACTGTCACGTCTTCTTTTGATAATATTAACTCAAAGAATGACAAACGTTATTATTAACGATGATATCAATAGTTCTTTATGTGAAGCCTTCGTATTAGGCATAGTAAGGCCCTAGCAATGGCCAAAAAACGGCTCAGTACATTCAAAAAGACAAACTGGATGAGACCCAGCCAAGTTGTTGCTCTCCCACCGACGAATGATCCGTCTACCATCGTAGATGCAATTCGCTTTCGTCGGCATACGAGTACACTGCACAGTGCACAGTTGCTTCTTCCGCCAACCACATTGCTCGAAGAAAGCAATGTGCGAGGCTTTGTCATACATGAGTGGCAGAAGTATTTGGTGCATTCGATTTTTTACGTTTCTTGAATAACATTAACGTTGGTTTCGGTTGAAATTTGACTGAAATTTAAATGAGTACAAACATTCAAAATCAATGCACCTCACAGGCTTAAACTAAAGACCCAGAAAGACTCGGTTATTACAATGTAAACATACACATAAATGTATCAAATTGGCGAAACACTATGAAAATTATTCAGAGCAGCTTGGGTTTATGAGATTTGGTCAGATGAAACAAAAATTGAGCTTCTGGAACAAAAATGCGTGCCGGAGTTCGGATGAGACAGGAACTAAATACGAACGAGAAAACTCCATACCTACAGTTAAATATGGTGGTGAAAATCTGATGGAAGATATTTTTCATCAAAATAGGGTTGGGAAAATGAAAGAAGTTAGGAGAAAAATGAATGCATCAAAACATACACACATTTTATCTGAACACTTTTGAAGTGTGCGAAATCACTGAAACACTTCCACGACGTCGCACTCAATACCACGTTCCAAAAAACAGTGCCAACAAACAACGACAACAATAGCTCACAGAAAACGACATTGAAGTCTTAGAACTGTCGTCTGATCTTAATCCAGCTGAACATTAATGGAAACAATTAATGCTGCGAGTGATACAAAAATAAGACAAACATCATAGAACAAAGAAAGTTTGTGAAGAAGAAGGAATAAAATTCCAGCCAGTTCATGCATGAAGCTTGTTGAAAACTAAGGAAACAGACTTGAAGCTGTTGTATACTATAAGGACTATGCTAGTAAATATTAAACATAAGCGTCAAATACTGTTGCACAAGTAGATTTTAAGTATTGGTAATAAAACGTGCTTGATAACAGAGCATTTTAGTTTTCTCTAGTGTATGTAGGTAGTCATCAAATAACCACATTTCACTCGACACTCACGTTTATCACGTACGAAACAATAAAAAACTTGAAATATTAAATTCATTTGCTAGTCACTGATATACATATATCGGGTGTTCAGAAAAGACCGCACCCCTGTGAATCCTAAATAAATATTTTATTTTTAAAGTAATAACTAAAAAATATATCCCATTGGAAAGAGAAAATTGGGGAAATTTTATAAGTTTTAATTAAGTTTTAAAAATGGCATTTACAAGATGATTCCCATCCTGCGCAATACATTCGTCACATCTTTCTTTCATACTGATAACATTTTGCAACTTGGCACGAAAAATATTGCTAATTTATCTTCGAATAATATTATTTAGTTCATCGATATTTCTAGTGTTGTTTCTGTATACTTTTCCTTTTAAATAACCATATAGAAAAATGGAGTGGAGAAAGGTCTGGAGATCGTGCAGGCCATTCAATGTGACCGCTTCTTGAACTTAATCTGTTTTAAAACTGTTGCTTTAAATGAGTGATAGTTGCATTTGCTGTTTGAGCTGCAGTTCCATCTTTCAAATGTCCCCAAATTTTCTTATTTCAAAGGAATGTAGTTTTTAATTATTACTTTAAAGATAAAATATTTATTTATGATTTACAGAGGTGCGGTCTTCTCTGAAGAGTGATTCAGAATTTTTTGGCGGTACTTCAACATTAGGATCGTTTCAGTGAAATACACTTATTTCACTTAATTTAGGCACGTCTGAAAATGCTTAGCTAAAAAGTTACGGAAACTTGAAAGTTAAAGCGTGTCGGTAGAGAAATAATAAATCGAAGTCACAATAAGTTAATTATTATGAACGAACAATACAGCGTTTGAAGGTAGGTTAGGTATTCGAAATTCCGTCAGTCTGCTGTGCTGCATGCGCGGAAGCGCCGGCCCTATGATTGCCGAACTCGTGCCTTGGAGACGCCAGGAATTTCAGTAATCATATCACCGGCGCTTCTACTCATGCATCACAGAAGACGGTCGGAAGTTCGAACACCTACTGTGAAAACCTAACCTACCTTCAACTCTGTATTGTTCGTTCATAATAATAGACTTGTGCAGACAGATCTGTTATTTTCCTACCGATACGCTTTAACTTCCAAGTCTCGGTAACTTTTTAATTAAGCATTTTTGAACGTCTCCAGCGAGTAAAATGCGTTTAATTAACCGAAACTACCCATGCGTTAAAGTTTTTAATGACTTCTTAAACATCCTGAATATAAACACGAGGCTTGTCCCAGAAGTAATTGCACTAATTTTTTACTTAATTAAATATTGAAGTTATTTGAAATTACAAGTTATCTCCTTCAAAATGTGACCCTCGGAAAGTTGCACGGTGGTTCCAATATTTCTTACATTGTTCATAGCAGTACCGGAAAACATTTTTCTTAAGTTTGTATCACTCATTAGTGATTTATTTTCATTACATGTTGGAATAAGAAATTCCCAGGATATACCTCGTAAGGTAGGCTGTAGAGGCAGAGACCCAAGATTTCGTACGCCCGAACAGCGCGAGCAATAAACTGATAAAACTGACCAAGAACTGACGCAATGAACAGCAGTAAAACGCACGCTGCTTAAGTGTGGGAAAACTTGGCTATATAAATTCAAAAATCCACTTGATGTTTCCAACAATCTACCTTACAGTACTTTTTCATGTTTTCAATCGTCTCGAAATAACCTTTAAATTTCAACTCAGGGAGGAGTTAGAAATCGCACGGAGCTAGATCTGGGCTGTAAGGAGGATGTGAAAATACGGGCATATTTTTCTTCACCAGAAACTCCTGAATTGAAAACGCAGAGTGACCAGATGCGTTATTGTGATACACCCTCAGATCGTCGGGAATGTGCTTATGTTCGGACTCCCTGGACCTACTTCACTTTCGCAGTCGTTCTGGGACATTTTTTTAGGTAAAAGGCATAATTAAATGTCTGTTTTAGAGGCACAAATCCCTGGTGCACAAAGCTACGGCTGTCTAAAAAACAATCATTCTTTTCACCATGGATCGGCTCATGAGTACTTTCTTCAACGAGAGCTTTTGGTAAGCGATTCCAAATTTCGTCATTTGATCTCGGGATCGTACTCGAACATCCATGATTCATCGCCTGTTATGACTTGATTAAAAAAAATTATCTTATATCCTGACCATTTTTTACTTGTTCACTTTTAGCTTCTCAGACAAGTTTTTCGGCAATGGTTTTTCACAAATTTTTCGCGTACGCATGTGATCTAATAAAATTCTATCAACTGCAATTTCATCCAAGCCCGTTTCTTTTGTAATCATCCTGAGTCTCAATCAGCGGTCGTTTGTCATGGCAGCTGATACTATTTCCACTTTTTTATAGTTTGTTAACGAGATTGGTCTTCCAGAATAAGGGTTGTCTTCAACATTTTCTGGACGCTCTGAAAGCTTTGTGTTATTTAAAAACATAAAAACACAGTTCCACATAGAGCACCATCTCCACAAGCTTTGGTTAGAGAAACAAATGTCTTTGTGGCTGATTTGTTGAGTTTCACACAGAATTTGATAGCGTACTGTTGTTCAATATATTTCTGCATTGCAAACGCAACGAGGTTATAAAACACGAACTATGCACAATCAGCAGTAGCACACGATGACTCGACCAATTCAGTTAAAACAAGAATGGACGTGCAGCCAAAGTCACTTTCTTCCCATTGATAAACTGTACCTCAAGAAGGTGCTACATTACCAGTTGCCCCATCCGAAAATCAATAACTCCTACTTCAAACTTTGTCTGTAAAGAGTGGCCGACGTACGCTATGCATTCTATGAAATAACAACAGAGTCGTCGCACTCCGATTTCCACAAAGTTCCTACCACAGACTGTTCTCTCATTCTCCCCAAATACTTCAATCCCCTCGATACTCAGTGCTCTACGACATTAAGTCGTCAATCAGCAAGACCGTATTCTGAACGCGGGTTCTCCCAAGAATAACGAATACTTGCAACAACAATGAAGCACTCACCTCTCATTCTTTAAGGCTACATCCACTGGGAGCACATAATAAGCTAAGGCAATGCAGACCAGTAAATTTCGGGTATAATTTCAGGTTAACGTAAAGGTAATCAGAGCAGGAGTCAGTCAAGTGAGGCACAAGCAAGCAATTTATGTAATACTAGCTGGGCGTAGACGGCAGCGGGGCCCAGCTCAGCAATTTCTATAAACTCGCAAGGAAGTCACTGACCGTTCCAGTCGTGCCGAGAGTACGTCTCGAACTTGCGGGCGTCCCGCTCACCTGAACAAGAAACAGTTTCCACATAAAAAGTATATTCCAAATGAAACGATCAATTTTCACATCAAAAGTGTGCTACTTATGATAAAAAATACATTAAAAGCGAGCTCCTTGCGAAAAACAATTTTTAAATAAAAGGATGCCCCTAACGAGAAACAAACCGTTTCCACAGAAGTATCGCCGTTGCAAGAAAAATATTCACAGATTTTTACACATAAAGTATACTTTTTAGTACGACACGTATAGCGTTAGTCAACCGACAAATCAAAATAAATTTTTGGATCACAATTGTTTGCTATGGCATAGGCAATGCTGTGACCCTCACCAGAGAAGGTGAGGTATGATTAGAGCTCACCTTAAACCTAAATTAAAATCGGACGTTTGAGAAGGTCCAATTTGAGGTTCAAGCGAGTCCTAACCAAATCTCAATGTCTTTTTCCGGAGACAGCGAAAACCACTTCGACTCTTGAAGATTGTGGATCATAGTTGGCACAGAGAAATACAAGTGTTTAATTAAATAATGGAAACAGTAGAAATTACATAGTAAAATTTCAAAGAGTCATTATTTTACAAACACGAATCATCAGACACACTATTTCAAAATATGAAGCTTTGTTCTATGAAACGTTATCAAAATTTAAAACTAAGTGAATCATTCATGAATTTGACTATTGAAAATTACAGCTATAAATAACCATGATACAGACTTTTCATTTTGCTACACAACTGCACGGAAAGTGAATACAAGTCCTTTACCTTACAGTTGTTAGCAACTTGAATTGTAAAAAAATCTTCATCCTGTTTCTTCATTCGTTTTGCAAACATTCTTTTTGATTAACATTCTAACCTGTCCAAAAAACGCTCGTCCCACGCTAAAACGCTATCACACGTGCTATTTCAATGAGTTGAACCACTACAAAAAATAATTGAACGCATTTACTCAAGTTCGTACACACGTGTAAAACAAAGTTCTCCACTGACGTAAAGCAGCATTTTGGGTTGGATACTTGTATTAAAGATCAGATTTATCAGCATTGTTAACGCACCTGCCACAAGAAGGCCTTTCAAACCAGGGAAACAAACGGCAACGAGCGTCTCAAGAAAGCATTAGAGGACGGACAAAGGAGTGCACAGATATACATAGTATAGTTCCAAGCTTTCACGCAGGTGAGGTCACGTGTGCGATGTATCGGACATCTATAATTAACAACTTCAAGATAACCATATGAGGAAGTCAAAGGAGTCTTAAACCTAAAAACTAATTTCACTACAAATTCCGGCAATGAATCTTACCTACTTAAGACAGATACAGTGGTATAAGCATACTTTTGAGAAATGGTATATGCTGATCAATAATGGACCATGAGCACCAGAAATAAAGAAATATTATTGAAATCAAGCAAACTCTATACCAGTAAGAGGTATTGGTACACTTAGAAATTCGTTAACGCTCGTGTCACCTAATGAGTTTTCATTTTATTATACCTCCATCATCAGTACTTCCAGTGCTTTTATCACTGAATGAAATGCAGGTATTCAAGAGAAGCTCAAGTAGTTGTAGAAGAAGAAGTAAAGGTATGAATTGTAGCGCCCCAGTAACTCAGACTATGTCGAGCTGAAAGAGAAGAGACCATTTAGTATGAACTGTAGAAAACGGGGAATCTACGTACAAAGTGAGTTTCCACACAAGATAACCCACCGTTACAGTAAGTTAAGGATAAAGAGGAAGAAAATACGAAGAAGAAACGGTAAAGAAGGTATGAAAATTAAAAGAAGCATATTGATTACGGAAGATCGATGTCCCGAAGGCCTATCTAGAGCTGAGGTAGCCTAACAATGCCCCTCTCGGTCACTCTCGGGTCACCAATCCCATAAAGCATGCGATAAATAAACCTAACTAACCTGATCCTAGCCTATCCTATGCGTCTCGACGTGGTGGGCCTTTAGAAGAATTATACTTATCCCAAATACTTATTTCCCTCCACGCACAAGCTTCAGAAATCATAACTGATCCAACCTAATGTGTAGAAGCCACACATGAAAATGTTAAGTTTCGTCACCAAAAGGAAAGCAATGATATGACCGAGTGTTTTGACGTATGATTTGGAACTTATTGCATATGACTACCTTTGCAAGCGTTCAGGGGTAACTGGACAGGGCGAAATTCTAATAAACAAATAGCTGAAACTAGGTGAGCTTGTTATACAGATATAAATTTATATTCAATGTAGTTGTAGCCAATCAAATTGGATTGTGATCAATTTCAACTTTTTTTAATTGATTCCGTCTCCGTTCACAAATCAGTGAAAAAATCTTGAAGGTTTTTTATGATTTCATCTTCCCATACAGTCTTCCTTCATCTGTTATACACCAAACAATTGATAAATTTCTATACCTGTAATTTGGTTGGCTAAAATGAAATTTTCACAATCAACAAGTTTGAAGGACGACATCTTTCAAGTTCACAGCCAATTTCCCTAGAATAAGAATTTTAGATTCTAACAATGCAGCAGATGCAAAGAACGGTGAGCCGTTGCAGCAGCTCTTGATTGCGATGAGGAAAGGTCGTCTCATTTGATTTTGTTTTATCAATCACCAATGACGTTCGTGACGACCAATTTCTCAACTGTTTTTACCAAAAAATAACAGATTCTGAACCAGTGGCATGTTTGTCTGATCCATACGAAATTTATGTCGTCATATCATTGATACAAGTTGCCGATGACAAACAAAGGCCAAAGGGTTTTACACGCGCGTTTCGAACACAAGGATGAAACTATCTGTGATGAAAATTAGTCATTAATAATGTACTAATAGGTAATAAATACAATGAGGTTGTTTCCTATACAGAAGGATAACCGCAGTATCGAAAACATTTCTCGTGATCAATTTAGTAGCCATTGACCATTAAGTTTTCTTGGTCCATGGTTATAGACTAATTTCCATCGAGGAAATCTAGTCTCATCGAAGCAAAAACGTATACACTTCTGGGCACAGAGTTAGTAATCCGTGTCAATGAATACCTGCTACAAGTACAGGAGACATCTACAGATGAGGGAAAATTCGGAAATGAAACATAAGAAAACTGACAGATCTGTAACGGAATAAGTATGAGGACAATTATGCAGGAATTCAAGCTGATTGAAGATAATTACAGACTCCTACATCCCCACCACGATCCGACCAGCTTGACTAACATTTCCAAAAGCAGGCTCGATGCGAGCACAATGAGGTAAACATAGGCAGAAAAATATCAAACTGAGAGCAGAAATGGCGGCAGGTAGGCTCTATTGAATATTGGAAAGGCAGGAAAAGCGCAGAGCGACGCTCACAATGACGCGGATACGTCAGCCTTCAGGCCGGCAGCTGTGCACATGTGGTGTCACGTGTAGCGTGGCGCAGCAGCTGTAGCTGCTGCAGCTACTCTAGCAGCGTGGCGCAGCAGCTGCTCCGGCAGCGCAGCGACTGCAGCTAAGATGAAATCATAATTTGTAAAACATTTAAAGTATATTTTGAGCATACGCATGCGCACTGTGCGGATTGCGTACACTGGAATTTCCTCTTCAGGCAAGTAAGCAGTTACTATGATAGGGTTGGATAAGGTGGAACATGTACCTTACCATGGACACCATTGAGATGTTTGGGCCTTCTCACCCGGGCAACACTGGGGTGCCGCCGCCTAAAATGTAGTCCACTAAGCTCAAACCATCTTCGTCCCCTTACATGGACAATCCACAAAGCACTTCGTATGCTGAAAAGAGGCAAATTTAGCACGACGTATACCACAGGCACTACTGCAGCAGGATCTCCAGCCATCTTGGAACTGGCTATGGAATCATAAGAGTGAATCACAATCATACGTGTAGTTGCAGTAGGAGGGATGGTTTTCAGCAGAGGTAGCAGGTACGAAGATACTGAAGAAGTAGCTGTGATAAATTAACATCAATATAGCGGGAAAGGCTAAAATATCATAAACAATTTCTGCAGCAGCAGAGCTGGAACAATATCAAGGGTTGGATTCCAACTTAGTAACTGAGAAAAAGAAATATAAAGTAAAGCGGGATACAAATCGTACAATGAAATTATCAGAAAGCAAGACATACAATATTTTTATGGTTTGATGGAGACATGCAAACCGCACACAAGTGAAGAAAAGAAAATTAACTTTTGTAACAGTACGCTTAGGTGTTAAACCCTGGAATGTTAATCCTACATCTAAGGTTACGTGAAGGAGAGACTCTTAGTCTTAACACTTCGACTGCGACGTGCGCCTATATGGTACACGCGATCATCTAACCTAACGTAACGAAAGCACTAACATATATGAATACTAACTTTTACGTTTTCAAAAAATTCGTGTTCGTTACTCGAATAAGCTAGTTAAGATTAGGGGGACAATGAATAGGATAACCAAATTTGTCCCAGCAAAATCCTTCAATTTTAAACTTACAGCGGAAATTTTCGTCGACATGGAATATTTCCTGCGTGGAGAATTGCGGTCAAAGTGTTCAATCCCTAGAAGAATAAACTACGGGGTATGAGAAGGCCGAGGTTACGATTCCAAGGTTAAAATGGTAGCGACATAAGCATCATGCTCAGACTCCTTCCCTTCATTTTGAACAGGTAAAGGTTACCCGAACGCAAAGGCAACCGAGCTACGAATACACCCCATCATGAGCACCTTCACAAAAATTTATATCAATGAGGAGAATATCGTTACAGGTGCGATTTCCTAAGTTAGACAATGATGGGCCTGATACACCCAGTTCACTGTGCTCTACGACCAGCGGGAGTTCGTGTGATAGCTTCAGTAGGGAAATTACAATGAGCAATACTCATAATTTTATTTCATATCTTTTCCCCGTAGCTTTTCATAAGCACGTTTTTCTTTCGTTCAACAACCCTCAGAAGAATAAAATCGTCATCGTGAAGTTACTGGAAGATCTTCTGTATACGGATAACAAGCCTAACATCTCGCCTCTTGACAGTCTCTCATCTTCCTCAAGCAAGTCTTTCAATAATCGAATCGTAAGAAATTATTGAAGTAACGGTTCCTCATGAATCTAATATACCAAGGGCATAGAAATCGAGAAAATTCAAAATCTGTCATCTTAACAGGTAAATTAGGCACAACACGACGTTTGAACTCATACGTAGATACATTTACCATCAGAGTTCAAATGGTAAAAACAAATGAGTTCTTCGATCATCCATATAAAATTTTTGGGTTCGAGTGAAATTTTTAGTTTTATTTCATAAAAAACATGCTCACAGTGATATTTTAATTGAGTACAGAATTATTTGCGGTTATAGTCTAATAAAGTAAAAATTTAACCTCTACAAAAATATAAGTTCCTCCAAGCTGGGTGTTCAAAACGATGCTTCACTCTATAACAATTCCTGGCGTATACGTACTCACACTTAGTACCAGACGAATTGAAAACAAAAACAAACGCGTATCAGAAAGAAAGAAAAACATAACGTTTACATAAATTTAAACATGCAATGCCAATCCAGGACAACCATAAGTTAATAAGGAAAAACTGTAGCAACATAGAACAGTCGCTTGAACTATACGTCAAACAACAAATCAATTTCCACATGAAGTAACTAGAACGAAGATAAGTCATGCAAGCCTCTGCAGAACACAATGCAAGGGAAAGACATCTTACCCCGCACGAATATTCGGCGAATGCAGGCTTGGGTCTCGCGGTCGACGATGTTTCGGCTCATTATGGCGGTGAGCACCAGGTCAGGTTGAGCACACGCAAACGCAGTAAAAACTTTTTTGTTTGAAGGCGAACGTGGTGATGTGTTTGTAACAGCAAGACTTCAAAACGGGATAACAAGCGACCAGCGCGACACAAAAGGCACTGTGAAATGTACTTGCAAGTGACTAATCTGACTCGTATAAAGCAATGTCATTTGACAACAAGGACATGTATGCCAAATACGGGTCTTACAGTGAAATAAGCGCTCAAAAACAGACGATGTTAGTGAAACACTTCCGTACGATAAAAATAAACTGAAGATCTATAAGCATACTCAGATTTCAATCAACTATGGAAAAAACTCTTACTCGAGAGCTTCTCATTTGAACATTTGACAATAAATTGAATAACCTATTAATTTCTGATGTTAAAGTTTAACTTTGGTTCGGGAATGCCTCAATAAGCGCAGTAGTCTGACGGGAAAAGGAAAAAGACCGAACATCTGGAAAGTAACGTAGAAATTCATCGTGAATATCAGGAGTGATTCAATACATAAATCCATCTATAAAAGTAATAAGCAAAACTATCGAGAACATGTTTACACAGAGGAGTCTCAAAAGCTGCGAACGACGAATCCCTGAACTGTAATTTGAAGCTTAGCAACGTTTTGATCCACACACGATTGTCGTTCAAAAGAAAAAGGCAATAAACAGCGAGTCTCGACTCTGGAGAAAGCTATTATATTTAATTTAGCTATTAGAGTAGATACTGTCGACGGCCTCTCATGGGCTGTAAATCTCTTATTTGAAAAACAACTGGAGATTAGAGAGCTTCGCTTCAGTAATGAAAGCTATATTTTCAGTTCAACCATGGACTCCAAGAGACTATAAGCGTATGCAGATTGGTCATTACAATTGGAGCTAAGTACTGAAGTGATTCCGTGTTTATATTTATAACTGATCTACAGTCATTTGGAAAATGATGTCGCAGACTAGCACAACGCAGCGTCGAAGTTCATCGTAAGAAAACAAAGGTTAGCATAAAATTTTGCTATACCATGGGTGGAAAAGGTAGCTGAACGTACAACTCTGTTACAAACACTACAAACGTTAAGTCAGAGTCGTAAATGTGTTATAATGAAGTTACAAATATGCGAAAACTGCATGCGAGTCCGGGAGATTATAAACGACGTAATGTTTGAAAATTGTTAAATTTAGATAGCTCGACGGTTTGCAACAACCGGTCATGATCTCAAGTTGGACATCTATGTTTTCCAGTTTAACTGGAATTTGATTCAATCAGTAGGGATCGTTTGATTTATCGCAAATTTTCTCCATAACTTATACATGGTTTATCACTAAGAATGAAGAATTATGTTGGAAGAAAACCATCTCCCATTAGCCATGGCAGTAAGTGAGTACGTTGGGAATAAATCTCTAAAACAAACGTTTCAAGATAGTTTTGGATCTAACTAAGGAAAATTGTTTAACCACAAGAACATAGAGGTATTGGAACAACGTGTAATGCAATTGTCTTTATCCAAAAGGCCACGCATCACATAGTAGCAATATAAGAAGCGTTCAGAACAGAGACACAAAATTCAGTGACGAGACATACTTTACTAGAGAATGAAATAAAACAGATTGCGCTTGAGCACCACAGGTGTTGACATGAAGACCACCGGTGCAGAACTAAGACGGAAATGCGGCGCAAGGGACGCAACTCGAGGGGAAATGCTCCCCTCCCTCCCGCACATAGCGCCTTACCCTCGCTACTTTACCCTCACGCACGCGTCGCTTGCCTCGTGCTTCTCCGGACACGTGACGCGCGGCTGCCTGGTTCTTCCTCCTCGTTGATATGGGCTGCTGCCGCTGCTGCTGGGTGGCCTTGCCACGGTGAGATGGCCTGGTCTGGGGTCTGGTGTGCTATGAGACTGGTGCGTTGCCTGGTGAGCTCGGCTCTCGAAGGACTTCATGAGACGATCTCTTGTCCGAGTACGCGTGTGTGTACGTGTATATGGTCAGGTAAACGTGATCTCTTCGCCTGCGGCCAAGCCTACTGTTGAATGTTAATGGCTTTCCGTTGTAATCCGTGACTTAATACAAGTAGTTTAGGGAATATTGCAACTCGAGTGAGTTCACCTCAAAATTATACAAAACTATTCGAACATGAAATACTTTTTGCATACGTTGTAACGAAAAATATTTCCACTAAGCATGGCAAAGCTACACTGTGCAGAGATATTAAAGAACAAAATGTTTCAGGATCGTTCCATTAATGACAAAAATGTATGTACTCGTTATAGTTTGGCTCAAGATGACGCATATGAAGGAGCCCAGGGAACGGCATCCACGCTAGATTTGAAAGGACGTCCATACGACTTCTTCCTGGTACTTCTTTTGCATTGTGGCAGGTATTTCCACTGGGTTGTTGCAAGCACTTCTACTGCATTGTGGCAGGTATTTCCACTGGGTTGTTGCAANTTGTAGCAGGTACTTCTACTCGGTTGTGGTAAGTAATTCTACCGGGTTGTGGCAGGTACTTTTACTGGGTTGTGGCAAGTACTTCTACTGGGTTGTGGCAGGTACTTCTACTCGGTTGTGGTAATTCAATCGGGTTGTGGCAGGCACTCCTACTGGGTTGTGGCAGGAAATTCCACTGTCTTGTGTGGTAGTTCTCGAATAGGTATACTGTTTAATGATGGAACTCGTATAAGTTCATGCAAGTATTCGCATAGGTTTTTGTAAGCACACTTTCACATTTCTGAAGGTGCTTCTAGAAACTTTTTGCGGTTGTAAACACATTTTTGAAGTCACTCATACAAGCTCATGTTTGAACTACTTGCACTCACATCCGACCTACACAAAGGTGGGCACATCACAATCGCCAACAATAACCCCGTTCCAGAGGTATTTTCAAACGCATTAGGCGGTCGCCCGACGTTGTTTTTCCTCGGTACTATCCAATACCACGATAACTTCACGAATTCAGAGAGTGAGGTTACGAGAGCAGCGTACAGAGACCTGAAATACCTCCATGTGTTAGGAACGAGTACTTCATTTTCTTTATGTGAACAACTTCCATTGCCAAATGTGAACACATCAAAAAATATGAACATGTCGCGGAGATGTGAACACCTTACTCAGATGTGAACACCTCACATAGATGCGAAGGCCTGCATATTCGTATATGAGTATCAAGACACAATTTCCCTTACAACACGAGTGCCCTGACAAGAAGCCCTGACCACATGCACTGTAAAATAAGAGTTCGTTGCAGTCAAACACAAGAAAGAGCGACGCACTGGAGGGTGACGCAAATAATCGAACGTAGTATTGTCGACTTGAGCATTAGTATCACCTTCTAATCGTCAAATTTCATTAAATAGGTCTTTAGATATCAGCACCAAACAGAAAGTAGCTAAATTTTTACTAAAATTTCGCTTCAACCCCGTTAGATGAAAACTTTGGAATACCATTCCACAACAGTTCAACGGTATGTCCGGTATGAATCAAGCTTTTTTTGAAAACAATTAAAAATTTAACAGTACAGTTGTACGTACAAAACACAAATGATGACTTCACGATTAGGATCGGACAAGCCTTTTCATTTAAGGCCGGGCGTAACCAATACGGAGCTTGGGCTTCATTAGGGTCTCGAGAAAGTTCAACCACAGTCTTAGTTTTAGTATTAAATCTAATGAGTCCAACGAATTTTTTGCGGTCATTAAACCATAGTGACTCAATGACCCAAAGACCTTCTTTCAATTTTTTACGTCTAGGAATAACCTATTTATTTCGGTGAGGATCCACAAGAATTGAGAAGTGAGAGATCACTAATGAGGACAATTAGTAGGTTTTTACACGCAACGCCATTTCTCAAGAACAGCTTCGGAATGAAGTCTCGTTTCAAACGCAACTTCAAAGCTAACATTTTCGAGGCTTTTCGAGAATAAAAATGAGTCATGTATAATGAGAGGTGTGTCCAAATAAAGGTGATTGTTGCTATTTTAAGAACATGGCGTACCTGCTTAACAATGAAAATACGAGCGTATTGTTATTACTATCATTGGAATAAACGACAAGGCTACGTAGTAAATTTGAGTACAGTGAATGAGGAAAATAGCAACGTAAAATTTTAAATACGGAACAAATTTGCATACTTAACTGAAGGATGTCGTAAATTTGATTCTTATGAAACCGTAACCCTAAAGCAAAGTTGATTGCACTGGTAAACACAATGTTTCTGGTATGGTGTTTTTCAATAATTTCTAGTTCATGTTGGTGCGCAGAATCCAAATATGCTATTAGGTTTATTTGTCCTTCACATCGAGTTTTCAAGATATATATATACATATGCATAGATAGATATGAGAATTGGCAAATTTGTGCTTATTGTGAGAGAAATACATGCAGAGATGTGAAAAATGTTTATTGTTTATGACTATGCTACAGCTACTTGAGCTTCCTTCTTTTCAACATTCTGTCATGTACAACATCTGGACATCCCTCTTCAAGCACCAACAGTAGTCGGCCTTCATATTGCAGTCCCATCTGCCTTAGTAGCATTCTTCCATAACTTAAATGTTTGATGAAAGCGTTCACCATGCTCTTCACTAACATCACCCAGGTTCTCTGGAGAATCATTCAAAAAACTAAGAAGGTCAACTTGATGCTCATTCTACATCCAAACGATTATATACTCAAAAGTAGTTCCTCCACAGTTTCTTTATTACATCAGCAAAAAGCATTCCAAGCTTTTGCGTCGACTGTATTCACTCTTGTGACAAAGTGGGCATCTCTGAGGAGTGTTCTTATTTGAGCCCTATTAAATACTCTTGAGGACTATTAAATACTTCTTCACTGAAAGTTGGAAACGTTGAAAATATGTCGTAGAAGCAGTCTTTACTGTGATCAAGCGCTTTCATAATTTTTTTTTTCAAACCAAGTTTTATGTGTAGGGGAGGAAAGACTATCTTTTTTCTCAGAACAAGATCATTTATGACGTTCTTCACACCAGGTATCAAACACCTTTTTGAGGGCCATTCCTTTTTCACCGAGTGATCTGCTGTAGCTCTACTGTCTGAATCACACAAGAAACAGGGGTATTGCAGCAACCTGCAATAAGTGAGGAATAGTGAAAAGTTAATAATCGGTGACAACTATATAAAATTGGAGTATGGTTATGCGCAAATATGTGACGTGATAGAGCAAATCTGAGACCAAGTTTGGATTGATCACCTCAAAATTAGTCTACGGCAGCTATTACTTTCCACGCAAGAAACTTTTTCGGCTTTGTTCGTAGACCAGTGTTATTTTATTAACATAACTAACAACAAAACAGCTTAACAAAAACCAAAACGTTGTGAATGACCCTTTTGAGAATAAGTACTGAATTAAAGAAAACCTGCTAAAAGAAAAAGATCAAAATGAAGAAAAATACAAGCCACTAATCCCGCGAAAAAGGAGCAACAAGAGCGAGAAATTGGTTGCATAACTTGGCAAACGGTGGATAACCGCAGGGACGGAGGCGCCATAATCCTTCACGGGAACCGGGAAGTGAGAAGTTGCTGTCCCGAGCCTGAGGAGACAAACGCGATCTTGTCCTCATATGCTAATGAGGCGCACCAGAGCGGAGCGGTCCCGGTCTTCCTCCAGACTTCGGCACGAGGTATCTACGCCCAGTCGCATTGCTAGTGCCTTCTTTTGTACTCGCGTTGAATGTCAAATTTTTAAGCTTTTATTTTAGTTAAAAGTGAAATTCTCAAATATCTACGTAGCTTAATTAAAACCGAATTTACGCATTTTGTTTTGAAGTTTAAGTTAAAAATGTTTATTTTCGAAATTTTGCTCTTATCGCAACCGCAAATATTTGTGCTTCGCAGAAATCACGCAACCTGACTTGAAGGGGTTAGTTTTATGCAATCAAAATTACACTTTGCGTGATCAATGAAAAATTATTTATATGAACACGTACTTGAGCAGGGATTAATAGAAAATTTTAAGCCAAACTATTGACGAATAATTCAGACATCTGCATTTTAAAATTTTGTGAAAACGGGTGAAATAATAACATTCCTCATTAACTCTCCCTTTAAACTATAAAAACATCTATATGTTGAAACTCAAAATAGAGCACAAATCCTCTCTAAATACCCCTTATAGTTTTATTTTTCACGTTTGCCTTTTCTCGTAATAGTTTTCATCTGTTATTGTCATTTCATTTAAGAGAATTGAATTGAATATTCTCACCTTCATTTTACATTTATATTTCCATATTTTATCTTCATGATTACCTTGAGTTTATTTCATAATTTTGCAAAAATTTCTACGCAGTTTAAAAAATGGAAGCGATAGTGAGGAGTGTGAAATTACGATCGAAGGGACTAGTAGGCCCAAAACTTAATAACAAAACATCGCTAAATACACGCTAAAATACTCGTATTCATGAATTGTTACACAAGTTACGACACATATACAAAGACGTAGATGACATTGAGTAATTATCACTGAGAAGGAGCAGTTATCCATGCATGAAAACACTCCAAGCCACTGTTGTAGCACTAAAATGAATGGTTACCTTTGCTCGATTGCGTTTCATTAAAGGGCGATCACCACGAAAAAACTAAGTTAAGGGTCAAATTATAATATTTACGGCAAAAGATAATGAGACTGCGCATCTTACACGAGACTTCTGTAAAGTGGCACCCTTGCTTTACCAACCATAATTTAGCCCTGAAATAATTGAAATAATCATACTTCGATAATCGTACACATATACTGTGAACTATACCGTTACAAAAATCACTATGTATATAGAGAGCGAACATGCCAGTGTTTACCGTCGACCGTATTATAGAGCAGACACTCCGTTGAGACATGTTTGAACAGATGTTCAATTGCATACGAAATTTTCAACCTTTTGTTAACCCATTCTCGCAAAAGTTGATCCCTCAATTAATTTTATTTAATCATTTAGAAACTAGTAACGAGTAGATCATTGGTATCAAAAATAAAATTTAAAGGGAAAATATTCCCGTTACTGAAATGAATGCTACTTCGTAAACGGAAAGCTGAGCAGTTATTGGGTGCTGAACATTTGAATGAAGGGATACGCTAATTTTTATTTTATTCACAATTGATCTCGGGCAAAATGTATGAACAATGTAGAATCAGTGAGACATCCATAGCCATTTCTTTCTGAAAAGAAATGGCAATGTCCTTATTCAGTATTACCGTCCTTATTCGGTATTATTACTATCAGGCGTCCTGAGAACTTGACGCTATGTAATAATGGGTTTATGACTAACCCAAATAGGTGCCTAGAACCCCATGATGCGCTTGTATGAAAGGGTGTCGAGTTCGAGTGGCGCTAAAACAATCGCAGTCACGGTGCTACATCTCGGGTGTGCTTACTCAGCTTCTGTGAGACGCTTACAATACAAAGTTGATTTTGTCCGTTGTTCCGTTTTGGAATTTTGACAATATTTTAATTATTACTTCCATAAAATCGTTCGCGAAACATATAGTAACAAGAATCATGATGAAGTCATGACTAAGAAATTTACAATTTAACGCACATAAATATAGACAGCAAATGAAGTAACACGGTGAACAAGAAATTTCGGCGCTTAATGTCAATTCATGTAGAAGTTTTCGGGTGAAACATTCGATGTTCCCACGATTGCATGATTCGAGTTGTTAACCAGGCAATAAACGGAGAACATAGGGAGGGAAGGAGGCAGGGAGAGGAGCAGATCATGACGGCGCATTAAGTACGGTGGTCGTCCTCAGGATGAAAAAAAAAAAAGATTTACAGTGCTCTTCGTTAAGTTTTTGAAGACCGCAACCTTTATGGCCGTGAAAACCGACAAACCGCTACACGACCGCGCTCCGTACGGGACACTCGAGAACGAGGTCAGCCTATGGGACGCAGTCACCAAACATGTTTTCGGGTGTGCTATTTACATCTGCTGGCTTTGCACTCACCTCATTTATGCTGATTGACTTATGAAAAAAAAATAATGAAAATAAAAATAATAATAATAAACAGACTTAAAACGCACAAGTGAATGTTCACAGACATATTCATATCTATTCATATATATCCGTGAAGTGACATTAAATCTATAGACAATTTAGAGAGAGTATACTTGGTAAACAATATAGACTAATTGAGAAGTTTACAAAAGCATGAGCAAAAATAGAAAATACATTGAAGTAACTGTCTCCAAAATATTTGTTGTTTATCACATAAACCACCTCGTTTTCACATAGTATTTTGTTCTATCTCTGCAAGAAAGAAGTGTCTGTATTTGCTTGAGTTTCTAATTGCATCCAAAAGAGTGTTATGGCAGCAAGAATGTGCACAGACAGCTCAGCAGTCCACTGAGCATTGATTGTTACACATACTTGGTACAAACACTCATGGTAAAATTAAGAATACGTATCGCTCTGCAGATTTACGGCCACACTAAGATAGAACACTGATCGCTCAGTAGATTTGTCCCCAAAGTTGATACAGAGAAACTTATAGCCCCGTAGAACGATGATCACGGTTAATGCATAGGAGTCATTGCATACGGGGCATCCACTTACTCCTTCACACACGTCGTCCACGTAAGAACAATATTGAGGTATAATATGCGGTATGTTCTGCGCAGTTTCTGTTTAAAATTTCTACTGCAAGAAGTGTATTTTCGCTGAAATGAGCATGAACATTTTCCATGAGCGCACCACTCATTCAGCAAGCATGCGTATAAAGCATCAAATCCAAATGCTAATAAATCACTTTTCTACTGTAGGCTTCCAACCAAATGATCACGGCAGGGTCGGTTCGTGATGTGCGGGTCCAGAATTACCAAAATAAAACTGTTCATCAACTTGACAAATAATTTGACGGGATTTTGGTGCCAATGCCACAGGCCTCAGTAAGGGGTAACACAGCCGGTTTAATGATGCTTTCGTGGAAAGACTGAAGCGGTCGAGCGCTAAATAATTCTGAAATTTAAAAGAAAACTTTAACGGTCAAATTATATATTTTTTCAATCTATTGAAACACGAGAAAAGTGAAAGTTGCAAGGTAAAATACAGCACTCTAGTGTAATGAGCGATGTTCAAAAATCTGTAAATTTATCTATGTTCTTCAATATCAATATATTCACAAATGAAAATAACTGGTAACTTGATAATGAAGGCGAAACTATCAGTTTGTTAATACACAGGTGTACAACTGAGTATCCGTGCCGTAAATAGTACAGTGTACAGGTATTATACTGCAATTATACTACCTTTAGGGCATTTCAGTTCGATCCCGAAAATATCACCAACTGCTTTATTTCGCAAACTACTCAATCCAAAGTTAAGCGGAAATTGGTTTTGATCTAAATGAATACACACATGCCAATCGAATAATCGAATTCAACCAAATAAATAAGTTTGAAATACACAATTTAGTAACCATACCAATCATATAAACAATATATCACATGTAATGACCAAGGTATTCGCGTAGAGCAAAGGACTCCGCATCATCTACAATGAAAGTACACTCACCGTAAAAAATAGCTTACAAGGACCAGTATTTTGTTGCGGAAGGGACTAGCTCTGAATATCGACTATAAATTTAAGATTAAAATAATTATTTCAGGCAAACAAGCCCCTTTCCATCAGAGACTTCAGCTCTTAACCACAGGACTATAAAGACTATACAAATATACGCATCGATAAATAGTACGGTGTTTGAAAAGGACTGCTAACGGCTGGATAAAAATCAAATGATTCATTACGAGTGACTTAAAGGAAAGAACGATTATTTTAGTTTCCAATGGCACGATTTTACCGTAAGCATTTAGGAATCGGAAGAACGTTAGCAGAATCGTGAGAATATCGCTATTCGTCTTGGAGTCCGGTGTTCTGGTCGCCACAACTTAGAGTACAGAAACTCAGCACATAATTGCAACACCTTAGAAGAGAGCGCCAATCTGCAGTAGTTCATTTGTATCACACGGAACGAGGTGATAGCCCTCGTTACCTATCGGGATTGGGCAACCGAAGGCGAATTGGTTGAGAGTCGTACGGAGATGCAGTGCCAGACGAAAACGCACTACACTTTTTCAATTCTTTACACTTCCCCATCTACAAATATTGGGAATCCTAAAGAAGACTGTTAGCAGGTGATAATGAACGCTTATTGGTTAAATTAAATCACTCTGAGCACGGCTTGAAACCACAAAATTGAAGTAGACGCATATGCCAGATGTGCGAGAAACGAGGGGCGAAACATTACGATTCAACACAATATACAAGAACACATAAAGTACAGCATACATGAGTGGCAAGTTTCTCCATGTCATAGCATTACTTTGAATAGAAATATAATAAACAGAGCAGTAAAACAAAAGGGTTTCATTCATATCATCAACGTAGTCATACAAAATGGAAGAAAACCGGAAACTAACTCTCACAGCGTAAGACAACAATTTCAAAATCCCACTTTAAAGGCAGAATCCAAAGCAAGAAGAGGGAGAGAGAGAGAGAGAGAGCAGGCGGGAGGATCAGAAGTAGGGCCACCTAGCAGGTAACGGCAGAGACGGCCCGTTACACCGCTACACACAGTCGGCCAATGCACACACACACCGCAGCGAGCTTGCAGTCAGCGCCGCGCACAGGCGGCAGGTCGATGAACTCGGGTCCTTTCACTCGCGCTCGGGCGAAGTGCAACGTCATTGCATGGCCTTGCAGCTCACAGGCTGATCTTGCACCCCCTCAGCTCCGCGTCGGGGGGAAAGGCGGTCTGGGTAGGGGAGCTGACCGCGGCAGTAGGTTGGTTGTGGACAGCCTCTCACGTGTTGATTCATTAGCACGGTTCAATCGAAGCAATAGGTACGTTTATAAAAATTTCTTCTTATCGGGAGGAGTTCGTACTAGAATAAGGAGAAAAAGAAGCAATGGAAGAAATTGGCGTCTAGACTCCTTGAGTCAAGGGAAGATGGGGAGGAAGGGAAAAGGTAGGTCGGGAAGATGAGATTGTTCCTCAGGTGAGGGTGTGAAGGTAGAGAGTGGTTAGATGTGTGAATATACAGCATATACGACCAAGCATTAATAAGGGGACATAGAGGAATGAACAACGTCTGACTTAACAAAGATATAACAGAAATAAATTGAACGGAAGGATGGAAGTGAAAGAGATCAACGGAAAAAATAAAATTGCATTGAAAGTCAAAAGAACTTGAATCAATGAGATGTACTGTACGTATAGGGATAGGAGGGAAAGGAAAGGATGACAAATTGTGAAGAATATTTGTACAGAACAGTTACGTGAACCAATAAGCGACATCGCAACTGTCTGCATCCTCACCAATTTTCATGAAAGTTCCGTCAAAAATGTAACCGGAGGTGCCCAGTCAGGCCAGTTGTTAGACTAGTGGCGATGATAAGTCTATAATAATATTCAGACGAAAGCTACCGAAGACTCCCTGGAGCAAATATTATACTGCCACCTTTAGTACACGTTTGCTTCACTTCACAGCCATAGATAAGCATTTATCTTCCTTTCTACAACCTTCCACAATCGAGTATTGGATAATTTAACAAGGTGACTCCACATTTCTAAAGTGAAATACAGAGCAATAATATAGCTTAATTACGACGCCATTGTGCTATACATTGTGTTCTAGTCTTAGTACAACTCGAAATATTGATAAGCCATGTCCCAAAAAATATGGAAGGCCATGTACATATACATATAGATATTTGTTGTTCCTGTAACTATGTAGTTACGTTATGCTTGAGCGGGTATGAATTTTGCTCCAGATCAAACTGATATTCGTTGCCGTTTATAAAAATAGTGCTAAATCATCCGCCGATTTACAGGAGTTCCACGTCATTAGGTTAAAAATAATTCCTTAACTGTTGATGGCACGTTTAATTCTGTAGATCTACAGACGAAGGCTCACGTAGCAAATCTGCTAGGGATTCCACGTGCGGTTTAAGATTGCACGCTAAAAAAGAAAAATGTTATCAACCTCACATCATTAAACGAATACAGGCCAGGGCTACTATGGCACGTAAACTACATAACAGAGAAAGAGGTCAGTAACAATCTGGTAACATCACTGTATAGGATTCAGTGTAAGAGCAACATCGTTACGGTTGAAGTAAGATAACAGCACTGCACCTGAACACAGTAGGTGAATTACCGCCACCAGTAACGCGTTCATCCCTTTGAGCTTGCAGGAAGCGTGCATGTCCATTTCAGCTACAGTGAAGCATACAGAAGAAAAGCATCATTTTGAGGTGTCCACACATCCTTACACGCACGCACTGGCTTTCAAAAAATAATTTCCTGAATATAATGCAGAAGATGAGCCAATGCGCCCCCCAAAAGCAAAACACAATCAAATTGCATCTACTCGGGCGAGTAAGTATGGATAATGTAATTTTGGGCGTGTGATAATGATCCCTGAATTACTGGAGCCTGATTCATCTTATTTTCTTGCAGAGAGATATGCAGGTTAACAATTCATTGTCCTTCACTCCAAGTGGACTTTATCACGTGTCTGATCCGTGGAGAACAACCACGCCAGCCAGGAAGACTTGACAACTCAATGAAGGAGATCGTCTAGGGAGTCGCTTACGCAGGCAGGTTCACAGCAGTATGTTGAATAATTGCTATTGTTTGCCTATGTTCATTCTAATGAGAAACTTTCTAAAACGATGAACTTGGACTCGGGAAAATTCATTATGAAAAGTCGATAGTTTTGATTTGTCCCGTAAGAATGCAATCGTAGCACAAATAATTAATGACAGCAACTCTTTTTGGAGCAAAACGATCGTATGAGACGACAGTGATTGAAATTCAAAAGTAAACACTATATGGAAACAACATCGTTGAAATCATCGGTAAAATCGATTCCTTCATTAACGAAGAAAGCACGGACAGTTCAAATAATTTTTCATATGAAGTTTATAACTTTTCAGAACCAATGACTCAAAAAAATTATAACGCAACAACACACTAGAGCGTTATAATTTAAGAGTTCTTAATTCCTGAGCATTGTTTTAAAAGACTATATAGTAATTTCCGGACTTGTGCCCTGTATCACTAATTCATGAGGTCTCAAATCGTAGCAATTTCTGGTAAACTTGTTATTAACAATTCTTATTTGTGAATTAGGGAGCTCTACTGTATCGTTATTCAGATGTAAACAATGTCGTATGTGTATTCCTCTTTTTAGGTTAGGATTTTCAGCTTGATGGCCGATAAGATGTTCAGTTTCATTGCCTCTTGCAAAGCTCACTGCTATCGAACAGGTCAATTTGAGCGGCAGCGTTAGCTCGCATTGCAGATACGAGCTTCCCTAGACAGGAGCTTCAAATTATACACAGAGGGTTCATCATTTCTGGTCTTTAAATTCAGCCAATGTTGGATTAATCAATTCGAAATCAATCAAATTAATCGTTTAAACAATTGAAGAAAAGATAGGAAAAAACTTAATCCTGTTCTCACAAACCTATACCACAAAAAACTGTCATATAAGATAGCCAACAAACATCTTTTAAATATTATATGCGGAAAAATGCAAAACTCCTTAATAGGCATATGTACCCGTCAATTGGTACTCCATACATGCAGTCCATTTTATAACAGCACCACATTGTTTGCGAAATAAGCATAAAATTTTAAGATACGTTCATGTTCGCTCACCTGATCACAGCAAACAACTAAAAATATTCAACAATCTCTATGATAGATGTTTCGCAACAAACTCCTAGGCTAAAAAAAGGCACCTGCTACTATTAGGATGTAGACCTCTAGGAACACGAATAATGACTGCAATTCTACGCGGCTTTGAGTCTACAACTGCCCAGAAACAGCAAGCGAAGTACCATCACTAACGTTTCGCAGTTCTATTCTTGACGCACCGTGATTCCGGTCAACAATTCGGGATTCAAAGCGGCGATCCTCATCGGTTAGAATTTAATTTCGACCACAATTTTGCCCGGAATTACCGTATGTACCGGATTATCTCCATTACTGGTCGACCCGCATAATAGTGCGGTATGAAATACTAGTGAATTCCGATACTTTCTTCACCAAGTGTCCCTTAGCCTGACCAAACGCAGTAGCCCCTTCTAGCTATTCGAAGACGTCTTGCTTTCGTTCCATCATTGTAGAGCAAATAAGAAAAAAGTCTGTATTTTGCAGCTCTGAATTAAGACTGATGCCTGTTCAGTACTTGTACATACCTTGAGCTTTGGTCACAGCTTGGAAAATTGATTGATAAACGAAGTCAATAACTGAAGTTCGAAAAACAACAGGTGACGCATTTTTTGTCAAAAGAGCTTAGTTCGATGAAATTTTTGATCGATGATTAAGTTGGTGAATCATAGTTGAATCAACACAAATACCTTACATCCCCATGTACACTTCCCACGCAAATGGTGAATTTCGTAGAATGCCTTAGATACTGATAGTTCTTACTCTCGTCTTTGGTAAGCCTCAATTATAGAGGGCAAAGGATAAATTCTGTCAGCGTTTTTGACGTCTCAAAGTCGAGTTCCTTTACGTCTATCGACTTACCTAATAAAATATTCTATGTATTGTTCTCGTGACCTGTAACCTAGAAAAACTCTTACAGAGATAGAACGGTAAAATTACAATCAAATCAACATGAAATCTACCTACGTCACAGAAAAATTAAACAAACATTGCACAACTAAGTGAGTGGCTACTCCTACAGAAACAGGAGGCCACATGCGTGTATGCGTCAAGAGAACGTTGGGTGAGGGACGTGCGAAGAGCGCATGCACCTGACGCACAATTATAGCGGGCCCGTGAACTGCACGGTCCTTCAAGCACAAATCACAGGTCCTAGGAAGGGTTACGGAATCTGTTGCAGCAGCAGTGCCATCGCTTTTCCAGGGTAATGAAGACACAAGAAATTGTAAGCCTATTGCAAAACACGTATGATTTTGAATTGCCGCTATTGCTGTTATTTATGGAGGTAGACAGAAGGAGGCATTACTATGAAGGCAACACCTGAAAAATGAAACGAACGCGCACTTGCAGAGTTTGTTGCAATGGCCTTCCATGAGAGACTAGAAATGAATTTTTTGGTCATCGGTGACAGCTCCAACAGTCGCTGATCATCACGGGATTAACAAATTAACAAGTCTGTTGAGTCGCCAATTCCTTCGTCAAATATTTTCTTTAGTAATTAAGCTTAGTTCGGTCTTATTTTAATTCTCATTTAGATTTGCTCAAAGCACTTAGCTGTCGTCCTCGTTACAATCTGCCTCGCCTATTCTTTTGTTTCAAAAATCAGGGTTTGTGAAAAAATGGATCTTTCCCACTAGTAACGTCAAACGTAAATTACCAGTTTCAACAGCAATACTATACTCTTTCCTTAAAATTTCAATTACACGTGATAAGCATAAAAAAGAAACAGCCTGAATGAAGCCAGACGTAGCATAAAAATGAATCATAGAAGAGAAACTGAACATGAAACTGAAATACAAGGTCGGGGATGCGGTTTTAAGAAGAGAGAAAATTTTCGATTTAAAAAGATTTTATTTTGCTTATTGCATGAGGTCACAGGCCGAGAGGTAACACACCGAGAACATAATCAAAAGTAAATGCCCTGGCCTAAAATCAGTGAGTTTACATAGACCGACCAAACGAAATAACAAAAACTGACAAAATGGCAACAGGAAAACGACGAAAGTAGGGTTAAATGAAACGTTTGACAAGAAATTGTCATTCTCAAAAAATATTTTAAAAAATTACATATTTCAGGATAGGATTTCAGAGTTATTACAAGATTATGCGAGAAGAGCATTTTTCTCCTTCAGTCTCATTATTTGAACAAACGCTTGCGCTGAAGCTTGGAGTCCCAACCCTATAACTGTGAAAATGAAGTTGAGACCTTAGCGTGGATTAGACAGCGTGACTTGATATATGCATCTAATATCATAAAAGCATCGCTTTAATAGAAAAAGTACTAAAAGTAATCGACGATAAAATTATGGAATATTGGAAATACCGATAAAAAACAAATGCTGAACAGACAGGGGCAGTAACATACACAGAGGACAGAGGGCAATGGGCTCACACCAGGCGCAGATCACCAAGCTTTCCTTGACCCACATGAGGCGCATCTCAGGCGGTTGTTCACACTCGCTCTCGAGCACAGCTTGCCCTCCTCAACCCGGAGGGGGCGATCATCTCCGCGTCTCTAACTCCAGTAGATCTTATCTTTCACCTCGCATGAGACGACTTCACGCCATAATAATATCAGCAACTATAATAATCAACTAAATTAACTATTAAATAAATGCTAATGTTTCTATACACGGATGAAATTCACCCTAAGCAAGAGCGACTTGTTCTTGCGTTTAGTGCAGTTATGGACGACAATGTAATTTCACACAATCATCGTAACGGCACACTAAACTGGTGGCTGTGCGGTTGCTGTTGTCGGTTACATGTCGAGGACGGAGAAAATCACGCGGAACTAAGCTACTCGTGTAGTATATCATCATATTTATCATTTATTATATCATAACAATTGCCAGGTTTGTACGTGTTTTTTCGGTATATCATAAATTGGGATGTCGTAGTTCTCTACGGCGTAAAGATCATTTTTAATTCGTCGATTGACGTTTAGAATGGGAGCGCGTGAACAATAATTAAAAAAAAGGCACAAGCGGATTGTGAGGTATTGGGATGATATTTTTTCAATTAGTTTTATTGAGTTATCATAATGTGATTACATTTAGGATAATTTCTGTTTGCAAATAATTTCGTAGTGGATGGCTTTTCTGCATCATCAAATTTTACACAAGGTGTGAAACACGGGGAAGGTTAAAAAGTATCCTTCATTAAAGAATTCATAAATTACAGTGGATCAAAACATGACCACAAATGGAAGGAAATCCCTACCTAATCAAGGTGCTTACATGATATGACAAGGACGTCTTAACACCCTAAAATTCCTATTACTTACATATTACACATCCCATCGGAATGCGCTCATCATTAATAATTACTAGATATAGGCTCAAAAAAAATGGTTCGCTACCGAAACGATAATTACAACTATACTAATAGAAGAATTGAAATCTATAGGTTACCGGGTTCTCAAAACACATGAAAATCACACAAAATACGTAACGTACTCAGGTTGTCGGTACATGATGGATTGCGTAGGTGGATGTGGAGGTGGATGAAGGATGCCATGGCTCGAGTAGCCCACGATCGCAACACGTGGCGCAGGGAACGAAGCGAACGTTGGCAACCACTGGCGGCGTTTTAGAGTTTACGTGAATGCTGCTATCTGTGTTACTTGTCGGTTTTCACACATCGAAGCGACAAAGACTCGCAGCTATTGGGGTTCGACCTCTTTTTGTAACGTGTCGTAGAGGTCATCCTTATCTTGTGATTTGCTGTAGAAATTAGAGCGTAAACAAAGAAAACGCGTCGCCGACTGCGCCTATGCGCGGGCGGCTTGAGTACCGACGGCTAACCTCACGTGTGGGCTGCTGAGGGTGTAAAACTGAGGGTTGGGAACGGACTCGTCTTATAAGAAATGACCCGTGACTGGTACGGTACAGGTTACGACGAGGGTGTAAGATCGTTGCTTAACATCGCTTAGGAAATTACGAAGAACCTTAAAACACATAAATAACACACCAGTGTGCGTTATGACGAGTAATATTGCTTCCTAATGCGTTGAAATGCCATCTGGCGCACGATCATCTTTGGCATGTACTTTTTCTTATTTTCAAACATACAAATGCTCGACGAGATTCGACTGCTGTTAACAGCGTTAACTAAAACTCGTACGAAGACATCCCTTCGTCGATCGAAAACTCTTGAGTGTTTAACTTGTAACGGGTTAGAAGTACGGATGTTCGACAGCAAAACGTGGTACATATTTCGGCATCGTTTTAATCGTAATAAATACACCATCTTTTCATCATGATTTTTGAAAATATATTTTTTCTTCCAGGTTATAACAAAATACTTGTCATTGAAGGTATATACAATATTTAACGAATTTGATATCCAGTAGTTTTTCCAGGATCTAGTGCTAACAGTTTGTTGAAGAAGTTTGTAATGCGAGAAGCTCAATATATTTTTGAGAATATGTATAGTGCATAATGATGCATGCAAACAGAGATCATTGGATTCCAGGAAGAAAATTTGAAGCTCAAGGACTCAATATCAATATTCGTTAAGCCTTGTGGTTAACACATGAACAACATATGGTGAGTAAAACGCATGCCCAGCATATTTCTACAGGGCCCGGTGCAGGATAATGAGTATGAGTAGTAGTAGTAGTGAAAGCAGCGCTTCAGCAACTGAAGACTATTTCGCACCGATAGAGTAGGGACCATTTAGTATGGACTTAGGAGAACGGGGAATCTATGCACAGGGTGTGCTCCCACACAAGATCCCCTGCGCATAGAAACAGCAAGTTAAGAAGGAAGAGGAAGAAAAGACAAATAAGAAATAGCGAAGAAGGAAAAAACGGAAAGAAGCAAAGTGGGCACGAAAGATAGAAGTCCCGAAGGCCTATCTAAGGCTGAGGTAGCCTAGCGGTGCTCCCCTGGGGGTGCTAGTCCCCATAGCATAGGATAGACAAACCTAACTAACCTACCTCTATTGCCTATGGCCTATCCTATGCCCCCTGAGGGGCGGTGCAGGATAAACTGACGTAAGAGTGCGCAGTACGCACCGCACCTTCTGTTCACTCGCTTCTCTTCTAGGTGCGCCCGGTGACTCAGAGGCTCCGCCTGTGTCCCGTGAGCACTGAACGTCTGCAGGCGTCACCGAGGCTGCCCCTCTGCAGCCAATGTACAATACATCATCTATGTTGGGGTTTTCACTATGCTTGTTTCATAGAGCAGAAATTTCTGTGTCACCTATATTTCATAGAATGGGAGTTACTACTAAATCTAATTCGCGGAATGGGAATTCTGACTAAATATATTTCATAGAACGGGAGTTTTTACTAGGTTTATTTCATAATGTGCGAGTTGAAACCGTGTTTAATTTCACAGCGTGGAAGTTTTTACGAGTTTTATAACGTATTGCAGGAGTTTTAGCAAGGCCTATGTCATAGTGCGGAAGTTTTACTAGGTTTATATCCTGAAGCGGGAGTTTTAATTAGGCTTATTTTATAGAGCGGGAGTTTTTCCAAAAGTTCATTTCATAATGAGGAAATTTTTCTAGGTTGATGTCTTTAATGCATGGGTTTTTACTAGGTTTATGTCATTGTGTGGAAGTTTTCGTGGGTTAAATTTCACACTAAGTGTGAAATTTTTCTTGGTCAAGTTATACGTTGGACGGACAATGAAACATCAACTGCCCACTGGAGTACCTTCAATGAATTCCCGGTCCTTTTGAAACTTAAAATTTTTGATGCTCCTCACTTTGCCAATAATATATGAAACTTCAGTGGAATTGAATTACGTACACACATTTTGAAAAGGCTTTCAACTTTGGGGGCAACAAGGAACTATTTAAGTTGATGAATATACAGGTATGTCACGAACTACAAAGAAACGTGCCTCAATGGATATTTAATTTATTTTACAATATACTGTTCAGAATTTCAACTCTCACTACTTGCTACCAAGTGATACTCGAACTAATCTACCGGCATAGGGTGTACCATGGTACACTATTTTCCCCAGGTGGAGAAGGACCTTTCTCTCTACAAAGGCGGGCTCTCATATGGACGAGGGCCATCAGCCCCTTCTCGTGAAGCGATGCGTCAGCACCTGAACTGTTCTTCAGTACCAGCCAGCCAACTTTGATATGCGGATCCATGACCACTAATAGCAAATGTGTAAACGTCTTCAGCCAACGTCGAACACTTGCTTAGAGTACACATACGTATAGTATTCCTCTGCGTTTACGGTTTTATTGAAATGGAAGTTTTTCTTAGTGAAGTAGTAATAAAATGAATACCTTATACACGAATAAGTTGTGTCAGGCGAACTATGTGTATCCATCAGCATCAATTCCATGGCTCCTTACGACAAGGACTACGTGTTCATTTAAATAACCTTAAAATATTACCTTGTTCCGCTAGACATAAATTTGTTTAGTAACATGAATATACCGATACACGTATCACTACAGCGAGCCAACCCAATAATAAATGAAACTTAACAAACATAGCTCGCAGAACTGCGCTAAGTCTTGAAATTCAGTATTTGAAAGAGGAAGAAAATAAACGATGTATGAACGATGCTACTCTGTGAGAGTAATTATTTGGTGACTATATATTTTTCACATTTCCTCCCTTATTCAAAAATATTCAAGACATTCTATTTTTCCAACCATAACCATACGAACGAGGTGGGGTAATGGCGGCAAATCAAGGTAAGTGATTCACAGGCGACCCATATACAGAATATAACCATACCGAGATGAAAAATTCATGTTGATCTTCACAAGATAGCGCTCGATGATCAAGGTGATCCAAACATGCGGCGTACAGAAACTGCGGAGCTTTACTGGGTTACGTAAGGTATTTTCTTCTGGAAGATGCTGGGAAAATGTTACATACTGTACCGGTAATTTCAAAATAATTATCAGGCGAAAATACCGCTTACCAAAGGGTAAATTTCTTAAAGTTTATGCAGAATAAAATTTGGTTCAATGCATCGAAATATAAATTTTTAACAGCTCGCATACGCCCAGCAATTTATGATTTGTAAATCTTATCGACACAGCGCTAATACAACAATAGATCCACCAATTACTCTAAACTATGCTGGAATAACTATTAACCTAAGACCCAAGTTAAATTAGGTGGCAGAGTAGGAAATTTTTTCCGATAAAAACACTAAATGTTGACCTATCAGACATAGAAAATGGAAACACCAAACTGATCTCCGAAATGATTTTGTTCCAGCTTCGTTGCTTTGTAAGACGAAATTTACCAAGACTCCGAGCCGGTTTACGCTGGGCTAGCTCCTCTGACGCTACGGTATGGCCTCAGTACTGGAGTGACATTCATAACCGGTTGTGTTCCAGAAGACGCTTTCAACTGAGGCAAAAACTGCAGAGACCCTCGGATGCGAGAAGAATGCTCAATTACTCATTGCCCTATACTTCCACAGGAGAGATCGACTGTGTTCATCTATTCAAAAACAACTTATGGCTGCATAAATAGTTTACCACCGATTACTTGGTCGTCAGAAAAACAAAGCAAATTAACAGAAACAAATATGAGGTAAACTTTTCGACACTTTCTCGTACTCAAAAGAAACAGTTTCACCAGCGTGAGAATAAAGTGTAAAATCGAATAATAATTAGAACATATAACGAAATGATGCATTGCGAAAGGAAGAACTACCAGAGCAAATATTATTGCTATACCCCAGGTATCCAAAAAGAAAGTCTTCTCGATGAAAATTAAAACGAAGCTAGAATAATGCAATAACTTCTAGTGCATGGCAGCAACAGCGAACGATTTGACGCTACTCCTGCAGCCGAAAAAGTCACGAGGCAAGCAGGAGCAGGTCTTGCAACCCAGGAAGCCCCAATGATATGTTTTGTTCTTGCATTTCCATGAAGCAATGACCTCCATCGAGAAAGAGATGAGCAAATAAAAGGGTAGCATAGTTCTCTCTCTCTCTTTCTCTAGCGCTTGCTACCAGGCACATCTTGGCGACTGGTGCCCCATTACAAAGAAAATTTCGATCATAAGTTGAATATTCACAAATAACTCTTTGCATACATGTAAGGTTGTTGCTCCTTACCGAAAAATCGAATTCTTAAAATGAATTGCTATCAAAATGAACTATAAAAATGACGGCGTTCTAATCAAACAAGACACATGAAATTATTTTAAATACTCAAGCAGACGCTAAAAAATATTTCATTACAAGCCTCGATTTGTCACACTTAACAAAGCCTCAGAAATTTCTATAACTAGATACTTAATAGTTTAGCATTTATCTAACCAAATTTCATTCAAGTGATCACTGTCATTTCACATTTTGAAACTGGAAGAACAGCAAAATGAAATAGCTTTTTTTTGACAATACGCAAATCCTGCAGTCTTGAATACATTAAGGAAAAAGTTACGAGGCTAACCAAATATTAAAAGGAGCCGGACTGTGTAAAATCCGACTATCGTAGAAAATAAGCAGTGCAGAATAGTCTTCGAAAGAAACAACAAGAAAAAATTGTATTCAACCTCCACAAAGAAGACTAAATGAACTGTTTATGAACTTTCAAGTCGCAGTTCATAAAAGACGAGCTAGCAGTTGTGCTGTCTCGTACTTAGGAACTCGGAACTCCTCGAGGGAAGGTAGGAATTTCCCGTTGATGTCAAGGAGCGGCTATACGGGTAATGTAATTATGCTTAGTCTCATGACCCTCGAATCCGAATACACTCGTCTCTGTAGCAGCGTAGCGATTGGCGCACTGGCCTTCAAGTGGGAATGTCCCAGGTTTTATTCAAGGTGTGCAACAACCGTAGTCAACGAGGGTTTCCAATTAAAAATACTTCAGCTCAACATTTCTTATTACATTGACGTGCCCTGCCAGTAATTAATGGGCATCTAAGAACAACTTCTTTACGCTTGATAGGTCAATTCTGCCGGAATGAAGTTAATTTCGTTCTATTTTTTCTAGTTACCATCGAAGTGCTGAGGCAGAGTGGTGACCTAAACTACCTAACACGGATAGAGTAGCCTGGTCACAGGAATCTACTGCGAGCGTGAGGTTTACATGTAGTATGCGCCCCTACTTTGATACATTTCCCTTCTATTCTTTGCGAGGCAGAAACTGTTTTCGAGGTAATCGTTTCACATTCAATGGAAATGATGAAGCAAGATTAAGCGAGTCTAGAAATCACATAGAGTAGGAATACCTATGAATCACACTAAACAAATCCATTATTTATATCAGACTAATTCTAAAAATAGTTTTTGATCGAGGCAGATACATAATCAGAATAATCGAGTAAAATAATTTCTTAAAATCGAATTTAATGACAGCATAGGTAAATTGGAACCACATTTCCCATTACATTAGGAAGAAATTAACCATGGTATTATCATTCATAATTCGATATGAGAGCCAAAATATTAGAATGGTAACCAATTTTAAAATTAGGCTACCTCTCAAAGTAAATTTCTGGTAACACCATTCAATATTGGGACCAATCCGACGATGTTACTTCTTCATTCAGCAAACAAGTACATAATATACTGTAAGGCAGCCCATGCACTTGTTCTGGCTGTACAAATAAACAATTCAAATCAGGGCTCGGCAGCATGTGAAAATCAAAAGCCACGAGCCAGGACTAAGGCAAACAGGACTTTCACTGAGGGTTGTTGAGCTGACGGAGGGCAATGGCATCTGCTGACGGAAGGTAGGGCCCTTTGAAGGGCTGCTGGAGGAAGAGAGACTGAAATCACTGCGACAGAGGGAGAGGAAATCAGATAATATAGGACGCAGAGGAGAGGCAACCTGGTGACACAGAGCACATACCTACGACGTACTTGGCGTTTTGTCACGAGTCGGGCACAAAATTTAGCTGACGAAGAGGTATGTATGTAGCTTCACATTCTCTACAGTGAACTTCGTAATAAAGATGATGGTGTGTTTCAATGTACCACACGAGAATCTACATGAGATACGACACTCTTATTGAACAATAGTATTAGAAAGAAGTTTTGCAGAACTAGCGAGGTAAAACGTGCACCGTAAGTGAATTACAACGGTATCATCTCTGCATTACATTATTTGGAGATGGGTATCTAATGACTGGGACAATGAAGAAGTGTTATCGTAGCCTCATTAAATAGAATATGAATTAAACCTTCGTCGGACTGCAACCTATCACATTTACTTACCTTCGCAAGACAAGCCTGCAAGCCATTCACAACAAATCTGCTGAGTTTGGACAGAAATTTTAAACGAAAGAACAAGAAACAATTAAGCACGGCAGTTAATTAGAGCAACAATGAGCTAGTTCGAGCGCCCGTGAAGGAGAAAAGTTCTTAGAGACCTCAAAATAGCCAATGACACCGAACAATGCTCTCTGAAAAGGAACGGTAGCAAGATCCGGCCGTAACGAGAAGGTCGCCTCAAGCCGCCGTACGCATCGATCAGAGCACACGTGCTCCAAATTCAGAAACAATGCAAAGCCAGGGCTTCTCAGTTCGCTGTCGGGTCGAGCGTTCACGGTTATATTCAAGTTCTTACCCGCGCAGTGCTTAACTACGTTATTTGTACACAATGAGTTCATGAGTAGATGAAATGGTCATTGAACTGTCATCGACTCGATAAATAAAAGTAGTTTCAAAACAATGGAAAGGAAAAAAGAAATAAAAATCGGAATGTAAAAACTAATACTGTTTTAGTATACTCAATAGCAAATTTTCAAAAATACATAGCAAATTACATCAGCAATTGAACGAATGAACAATATTGAATCATCTACAAAATGCAACACAATCGAATTCACACTGAATGACAGAACAAGTTTATCAAGCGCCAGTGAGCTCTTCTTAAAATGTCGAGGAAGACAATTGCAAGGACAGCTATTAAAATAAAAATACTCGGACATTTTAGCACACCGAAATTAGAAATTGAAATGTGAAAACATCGAAGAAATATTTGTTCCTACATAAGATGCTGCTTGTCCCTCGTGGATAAAAATCCCATCAATATATTTGGTAACAGTAAAAAACAAGAACTAAAGAAAAATTCATATAGTTTCGTACACCTAAACGAAGGAAATGGTTCGGGTTCTCACGTATTCTTTAGAAAATTCATATTCAACCATGCGATAAAAATAAGACGCCCACAATATTTCCACATGAACAGAAAGATGGCAAGGTTAGAAGTCAGCTAAAAATATGCATAGAGCATTGGAAGGCGAGGCGAGACAAGAAATACGAAGACATTTCCCGACGGCGAGTTGCCGCCCAGTTTCACTTCGGCAGCCTAGCGCGGGTCAGAGAGAACCTACACATTTCTCGTCAAAAAATACGCTCTCGATCAACGAGCTTCCCGGTTGCAGCAGTGGCACTGTTCTCGTGGGCTGATTTTGTTTCCACGTTCGAAATTACCAGTAATCGGTGCTGCATAAGAACAAGGAAAATACTGCGCAGGAAATCAGAGCCAGCTGAAGAGTTCCTCACGACAAACTTGGCTGGACAGATGATCTGATGATGCTAAGAAATATTTTTCACGTAAAATCAAACCATACGATAGTTGAGAGCAGGAACAGAACAAACATGACAAAACCACGCACCACCGACGCGGCTAATCAATTGTGTGGAGTTTTTTGTATGTTTCGTGGAGGTGGAAAGTGTCACCGAAGGTTGGAAGAGCGTGGTCCCAAGCAAGACCCCCGGCCACAACAATGCTGAGCGAGTCACGGCTCACGCTGCTCTCGGCCTATTGTGTAATGCAGGAAATGCTGCGCTCCCAGCCTGCTTGCGTGCCATGCACTTACAGATATTCTCACACAGTCTCATTATTCAGAACATATTTCTCAGCAAGCCAGTCATCAACACTGATGCTACCAATATGACCGGCTGGTGCTACCAAATCCTACAAACAGACCTGCGGCTGTTCGTGAAGATGATGTCTTTTAGCTTGTTTTTATTTCTCGAGTGAAAAATCCGTCAATTCCATGAGCAATTCTTTTCTGAACGCATAATAAACTTGAAGGATTTTGCGTCAGGCATTCTTTAGAACGCTAAAATAATCAATGTAGAGGTTTTGAGTATAATTTATTATAAACAGTAGCTACACAAAATAAAAATGTTAGCTAAGATTATTTCTTAAAAAATATACCAACGCTGTATAACTTTCACATCATATCTATTCTGATTGTGATCTGCCAGTAAAGAAACTAAGGAACAAGAATCGAACTGTTGATAGCAATAGTATAATTAACGTGTTCTTATTCACACAATAATACCCTGTTCAGTGCCAATGCTTGTTCATTAATTGCAACACGCATACTCCGCGACCCTCACTACAAGTGCACGGCGGGTCGTGCCCACATACTGCGAAGAACAATCTATGCTAATAATATAATTAAAGAGGGACAATCGAACGTGGACGGGCAACAGGTGTTTGATACAGACGAAAATCTCTATATTATAACATTTACTAGAAGACACAAAAAGAAATATGACGCTGACAATTCTTATCACAAGAAAATATTTTATTCGACTTCACTTTTCTAAATAATAAAATGAAGCTAGTTACTAACGGAATTTCTTAGCTGAACCGGCATGATGAAAGCTTAGCTGAAAAATTGTTGATAGGCTGAAATTATAAAACAAGAATGTATATCTTTCATCGTTTTATGCACCTGGAACATACCTGAATAAGAACTATAGCGATAAAAAAGTAAATTTTTAAATTTTACCCAATTTTACATTTTCTGAGCAGTTTTAAGTTCTGAAATAAACTGTAGTTAAACTTTAAAGAACAAACACTTGAACGTACAGTATATTTGGCCAGACAGCCAAGAGACAATGTTTATGTTCTTGCCTTGCTTTTACAGCAGGACCAAGAATTCCACTAGCATTTCCGCATTCTCTTGGCATTACGCCCCAGCTGCTTTGCTTTTATAATCTCAAGTTCACACTTCCAAGTGTTATAATTTCTGGCTGAGTGTAAATGAGCTTGATTGATAGCTCATTACCGGCGCTTGGCGGATGTGCCACCTGTTTTTTATTTAGATATAAAATGTGCATATATATATGTATATATTTATACCACAACAAAATATTTTATTCGATTTAACTTTTTCATATATAACATATATATATAATGTATAAGCTAATATATAATATATATAATCTCATATATATATGTACATTTTCATCGTGCTGGGTATCACTTCCCGTCACAGCTAAGGCACAGGAATTATTTAATTAATCAGCCCTAATTTGGCACTGGTATCACTTCCCGTCACAGCTAAGGCACAGGAATTATATAATAAAACAGCCCCAATTTGGTAATGGTATCACTTCCCGTCACAGCTAAGGCACAGGAATTATTTAGTTAATCAGCCCCAAATTGGCACTGGAATCACTTCGTCACAGCTAAGGCAGAGGAATTATTTAGTTAATCAGCCCCAATTTGGCACTGTTATCACCAAACGATATATCGAATATGATTCAAAACAAAATACCGGTATCGCTCGTAATTTTGAACATGTGCATGTCTACTAATTACGTATGTAATTCATGGGCCTAGTAGCGTAGCTACAGTAGATCCCTCACAGATGAGAGTACAGTGTGTAGTCACTACGCCATTTAGTTCTTCGCAGTTAGGAATTTTAATAAGCACTAATTATGATTGTAAAACATTTCAAAGTTCAAAAGAAAAATGGTCTGGAGAAATTGTTCTGTGGCATGATACATGCGTTTGTAAAATATTTTTTACGATTCTAGCACAAGATCTGTCCGCTATTATTTTAAGCAAAGTTGGCATGAGCGACGTCTTCAGTCTTAAACCTTAGAATAATTGTCACTTTAAGCTTATCCCAAATAAAAACAGACTTTGTGATGTAATAAATTGCACGAGCATTCTGCATGAGAACGAAGGCAAGCTGTGAGGCGGGCGATTAGCGTCACATCCTCAGCGCACAGGAGCATCTCAGGAAACATTTACGACGTTCCATGAAAAAGTTCTTTTGAAAAAAAAATTTAAGGATACCAACATAGACGTTCTAATAGTCATATACCAAATTTGTAAAAATTATGGCTTGGTCATAAAGCTTTCATCTGCGAGAAACACGGACTCAAAGCAGTAGTAGCAGCGTAAAAGTGCTACAAAATAAGTCAAGTTATCATGCATCTATGTATAACAACAGCACTTAATTTTGCGCAATACCACAGGCCCGTACGCAAATTCATAACCTAACTCCAACGCCAAATGACTTAACAAAAATGAAATAAAATGAAATGACGGTATTTTTTGCATGAGTGACTGTCGGGTAACCAATTTTAGCGGACCTAAAGACCTTCGACTCGTGCACCAGCGCCCCTTCAGCTCGCCGGGCATTTGTTACGCGCTAGCTGGAAGCCGAGCAAAGTTAGAACGTTACAATTTATTGCTACTGGTCGAATAATTGCTTTTATTTACGTACATAATATTATTTGCATTGACCTTCGTGAGAGCACTCGTACTCGAGAGTACACATCCACAGGGTCACAACAATGCAATCACTCATCAAGTGTTTATTAGCTATCGTACGATTTGTTTTCAATACAGGTTAAGAGAGTATGTTACAACCTTTTAGATATGAAGTTTTAGTTTTATACACGAATTCCTATATAAGTTTTTACTGGGTTGTTCCGCCCTATTCGACTGCATACTTTTGGCGAATAACTCTAAAAACAAAATCGTAAAAAAGTTCATAATTATGCAAACAATTTGACACGCATTGAGTATCAAGCGCATGTATATCAGACATCAGTTAATGCAGAATATTAATAAAACTCCTTTACCATGCAGCACAACCATCGAGCTTTTCTTGGATAAAATACGTTGCATGAATAATTTCACTTAACTTGAATACTGGGCGGTAAAAGCTATGGGAACTGGCAATAATTAGACGGATCGTGCGACGTCCATATCTGCGGACAGCCATCAAGAACCGCGACGCGCCTACGATTGCAATCCAGAGTCGTCGATAAGAGGGATCCGGGGCCTTGGCCTGGCACGGGATCGGGAGGGGAAACGGGGGAGGGAAGCAACAATAGCCGACAGGGGAAAAACAGTATTGGTGAAGGAAGGAGAAGGTTGATGGAAAGTAAAGGAGTATTAACATGGGATTAATAACACCAGCGATGATTAGAGCGTCAATAAAATAACCATCGTGATAACTTGTGCATACTATTGTGCAGTGTAGCTGTTCATGTTCAGCGTGAGGCGATTTATATCACTGGACGATGCACACAGAAAATAAAAGTGGCGTGAACGAACCTGGGTTTATGTGTGATGCTTTCAAAAGGAGAAATATGATTAGGTTCAATTTTTCGGAACGCGGTTCCAAGTGCCGCAATGCGTCATAAGGACACGCTATATTAGAGCAACTAAAACACACTTGTCTCCTAACACTATCTTGAAAACTAAGAAACTTTCAATTTATGCGTTGTCCCGCTTATGATCAACCCGACTTTGATGAACAGCGACAGCAATTTTGCCAGAGCTCTGAAAGTCAATATTATCACACGAACACTATATGAACGGAACACATTATATGCTTCTACCAATTAATGAGCAAGGAGAAGTGAAGAGAACAGAGATCAAAAATAGAAGATTATAATCAAGTAGCACCAAGCTACATCAGCCCTCTCTTCAACTATGTACAAAAAAATGTTAACTGTGGCTGGACTAACGCAACAACTTAAACTCGCATTGAGTGTCTGAGTTGGTGCTTCTGGTGTGAGACGTGCAGGTCATCTCTGAGGAACGCCACATCCGCTATGTACGGCAAGTACAGGGTGGCGCTGGCAAACACACGCTTCGTTAGTACACCCTCTATGAGAGGAGTTCCATCTATACATCTCCCTAGGATCAGAAAGTTCCTAAGATACATTGAAGACAACTCCTTCAATTGGTGAATACCGACATGTCCACGAACAGCATTAGAATTCAAATAAATTAATTTTCAACAACTTTTTCGGCAAAATTTGAATCAGAAAAATACACACGCGCACTTCGACTGCCGATTTTCAGATATTCGTCTAAGCCAACAGGTGTGTATAAGTCATCTGTTTACGCACATTTTAAAACACAAAAAACTACGAAGCCCGAATTTTTTTCAGCAACACCAAACTGCATCTAGTCTTACAAAACTTGCATTCTTCCTACAGAATACAAGAGAGAGAGAGAGAATCGCCATTATGACGAAGTAGATGTGAACCAGCGGACGCTACAGCATACGTTAACATCAAATTCATGTGAACGCAGAAAAAAAGTTAATGTGCGAGTCGATCCTGAAGGGTACCCGGTTGGGTGGGCGATCACACAGACTCGGCTTCGATGATTGATCCCTTTCCCTCGTAGCTGAGAGAGCTCCCAGAAATGCCATCCTTAACATCTATTACAGTATTAAATAGAAATGAGGAAAAAACTGAGGTCAAGTTTATATTTTATCGGCGACAAGTTCAGTAATGAGCGTAAGCAGGATGTTTAAAATTTAAGTATCTTAGAACGAGCTGTGGGTAGCAATTTTCCGCCATTAGAAGGTACGCTAATAGAGAGAAATGGATTATAAATATCAAAGACCAAATAAAATTTTCTGTGTATGTCAGGTATAAACAGTAAATAGGGAAAAATACTTTGAGTGTCTTACAGGTTCTGTACGCAGGTATAATTTTGAACTTCAAGGACAACTACTTTCATTTTGCGAAAAAAAGGAGTTAAGTGCGATTGGAGCCCAAGTCAAAAAACAATGCGAAGTCATCAAATACCTAAACACTTCTTAAAATACATAAAAAACGCTGCCAAATTTACCGAGCATTTAATTCAAAACTGATAATTCGTTCAGCACATATTAAACATTATTTACGACCATTAAGAAAGACCAAAAAGCTTTTTCGAGGCGCGACTTTGAACCGAATCAAAGCGCTAGGTTAGTAGACTGCGCAAGGAGGGTTCCACGCACAAAGCGAGGCGTTGTCTTAAAACACCATGAAACGAAGAAAATTCTAAAGCGCGCAACCTAGATATTATTTGAAATTCATTAACACGAGATGAACAAATTGCCTCCAACGGAGTTGCAACACAAACATTACTTACAAGAATCGACTTCGCGTGGACATATGATAATCTTCATTGAAGAGTAGACCATGAGAGCTGAGGCCAAAGTGGCACCTCTCGCCTCTAGCAGGTACACAACCAGGTTCAGGGTCCGGCGCTCATGTCTTGAACTCGATTCTAGGCCAGTGAAAGGATACCGAGGTAGCGAGGCTCTTCTGAAGGACTTCGTATAAACCCTGACACTCGTGCCCTAGAGTACGTGAGCAGTTCTTGCCGTCATTCTTTAGAACCAAGCAACACGCGTGCCCTAGAGTACGTGAGCAGTTCTTGGCCGTCATTCTTTAGAACCAAGCAACACGCGTGCCCTTGAGTACGTGAGCAGTTCTTGCCTTCACTTTACAGTACCAGGGAACACTCGTGCCCAGTGCACGCCAACAGTTCTTACCTTCACTTTACAGTAAGAAGGTGACAATTTGATACAATGCTTTACCTCCCGTTTGCTTTTACCAGCAACTGGAGGCGAGAAAAAAGGTGAACTTTGAACAAATATACGCCTAAATCTACTAGTTTGTCTAACTCCGCCAGCGAGCTACGTAAGGGCCTTCAATTATAAATACATAAAAAAGAAAACAAGTGATTCTTTGAATATATTTTTTGAGGAAATTGAATACATCTGCCATCAATAGAAGTTATTCTAGTTGCAGAAATAATAACACAGAAATAAAATACATGCCCCCGAATGAATGACATAGAAAATTAAAATTCTAACATACACAAAGCAGTATTAATCCATGAAAAGGGTTACAGAACCTCGCGTAGAAAAAGGAATTCTAAAATGATACAAGACGTTAAACTTGTGACATGCAAGACTCGAGCTTGGACGGCCGTACATCAGATGGTCGGAGATCATACACGACTGGGACTATATTTTAATAACTTGAACTATGAGCAATTTAACTTAGCTCGAAAGAAAAAGCTAAACTAAACCGCAAACTAAATTTCGGTACCTAAGCCTCTCCTTAAGGTGAGAGAACAACGACATTAGTTCAAGGAAAGCTTTGATGAGTAGGGTTCTGCAATCGCAGCAGGGAATATAATTCTAAACTCGAGTTCACCACACAATTCACTAATTATTTTTATCATATTTTTTGTTCTAATATTTAGAATGAACTTGATCAAAAGTATCTCAATAAAATGGAAAATCTATATAGTCCTCAATATGAGATCCAAAAACTGACATTACATGCACAGAATTATTTGGACAAAATTGAAAAATCAGTCAAATTCTTGCCGAGAAAAAATTAGAAATTAGCCACACTTCCTCGTCGTCTGAATAAGCTCACGAGAAAACTGGTGTGCGGTGAATTGCAAATTCAATTTCAGAAGCTGGCACTCAAAAATAAAAATAAATCCCTATCAAGTGAAATGTCCACACCAAAGCGCGAAACAAAACACTCGATGGAAACCCAAATCAGAGAAAAAGGGTTGAACAAAAAACTAAGAATTTACACTGGCCATAATACTTAACTGGAATACTTCAATTCAACTTGAAAATTTTTTTCAATGATGGTAGCCAAGGCCGTTACAGAGCCGACACACCGCAGAGGATAGGTACGTTACCTGCATCGACATCACCTGAGGTGCACATAGCCGGTCTCCATATCAGGGTGAAATCGCTCAATTGTTTGATCGTCTTGTGAAATATTTACAACGGCCTCAAGTGGCTTTTAAATGTAATTTATATGAAGTAATGTTTCCTATGAAGCTACGTAGTCTACACATAACATATGTAGGTTTAACGGTTTTATAGACTTACTTTCAATGCAAGGATGTAACACAAAAAAGGAATAGATTACTACTAAATAATACTTTTACAACAGACAGCTGGCATAACTACTTTTCTAAGAACGGTTGTGAAAAAGATGTCATATTTACAATAAAGTATCGACTTAAGCCGCGACGTATCACAACAAAATAAAAATATTTTACTGAAGAGAACATGTTTTGTAACCGTAAGATCGTTCTCGCATGAACAATCGACAAACTCACGCACAATCCCTTTTATTTTAACCATGTCTGGAAACTTTTTAGCGTTCTCTCTACCGTGGACAATGAGTGAAAATAAAAGAATTCTATACACGCAGTCATTCCCCCTTGCAATTTGTTGGAATAATTATTTGCTGACAAGTAACCGAAAACAAGTATGGGAGGTTCAATAATGTTTCAATCTGAAACTTGTGTGACATAAAATATGCCCACGATTCGCTCTTCCTTTGTTCCTTCGAGCACTCATATACATTCCTCATCCGTAAAACCTTATAATTCAAACATCGAAAAATGCGAATTAATACGAGTGCCTAGTTGTCCACAAGAAGTACTAAACGAAGTATATGAATTGGTTCATTATGTTGACCCCGTATACTCCAGCACAAAGTGAAACTTCAGCGACAGGAAGTTGTACATTTTCTCTTTAAAGAAGGATTTCCGCTACGAGTTCAATAAACAGAGACCGATTTTGAAGAACAGGGCTGCTACAGCATCCGGCGAAGCGATGCCACCAAGAGAGGGAAACACGTCAAATGCTCGGTCAGGGGCCAGCACCCCCGGCAGCAACCCTTGCTAGCTGTTTCTCGCCTCTCTCGCATTCGGATGAAAGGACTGACCTCGGAAGTTACTCTTCAACACAATCTCTGATGCACACTCACACTTTCCGAGCGAGGGCACTGACCTGGAATTTCTCCAAGGCATCAACTAACCCCGGAGCATGCGGCAACCTCCTTAGAAAGTGAACGAAGAGCGGACCCAGCAGGTTGTCGCTGCCGCGTGTGATACGGAGAATTCATACTCTTGTGTCACACACGTTGCGCTGCCGATCAGGTGGTTGAACTTGCTTGCGTGAGCTTCAAGTTCGTCGAACTCGCAGGAAATGTGGACGCATCGCAGAATGGCCAGAGAAATCCCAAGCTAACCTCTTCCGTTGGAAAATTTAATTTGTAGTCAGGTCGTCAGGAAACTCTTTTCTCTCAAGGCAATAGAGTTTGAGTCAGAAGTTTCCGGTTGAAAGTGGAAAAATACGCATTAGCGTACAAAGGCGAACAAAAAGTACAGGTGAGCCAATGTCGCTGTTTATGACTACACTTGTGTTGCTCAACAATGGAAAGAAATATCATTAAATGGACGTTCCGGTAGAACCAACACCGGTGCGGCTGGAAGGGTAAACATGGCGGTATGGCCTGTCAAAATCTAACAAATATTCTCGTATTTAAAATATATCAAATTTTAATCGTATGAAAAGGAAATTTGTCAAACAATATCAACTGAAAAATGAACGTTAAATTAAAAGTCTCTTTGCAGATTCTTAGCAAATTCTATTAATTTATAGACCTGAATAAATTGTTTTTGTCACAGAGAACCGGCATTTTCCAGGTCAAATAATCCTATCTCTAACAGTGAGTATCACGACTTTACAAACATCGAACTAAATCAGAAGCGTTAAGCAACAATCATACGCAATAAATAAATTTGAAACGGAAGAATTTCAATATGAGTTCAGAACACAAAAATAAAACAAAAATTGTCAGTTTTTAAAGGACAGTTACGATTAAGAATATTCCAGGTACAAGGTTATGACGCTAAGTTCTACAAGGATAACTGTGAAGGAACCATGTTTATTCGGATATGTTTACAGAAATAGAATGTTCATCTCTTTCGTTGTGAAAGTTCACTAAAGACGAAAAGTTTGAAAAAATTAATCTCAAAGATTCAAATATAGCCTAGAACTTTCGTAAGTGATGAAGGTACGACACTCGTATAGCTTAGAGGGTGAAATTATCTGCGCGAAGAGCAAACGAAACATAAATAGAATCGATGATAATAACAAATTACAAGATGCCGCACGACAATCTTGACCAATTTATACTTTAATAATATATAAAATCTGGTGGTACGATCAAAATATTTATAGAAGTACGACGGCGATCAATGGAACGAATTCTTTGTGCTAATCCACAATCAGTGGGCACAGTCAGAGCTCGTAAGAAAAACCAAGGCTTACTACTACAGCTTGTCAACACAAAGACGAGATCAATTTAGAAACCCATCTGTTGCAGTAACGCACTCTTTACTTGACCAACCTTACGGAGTCGAATGGGTCCACAGAATTTCATGTTATGTTTGTCTAACCTAACAAAGTACTTTGGGTCCAAAAAGCTTCACGCTATGTTTGTCCAATCTAACAAAGTACTGCGAGTCCAGAAAGTTTCACGATATGTTTTTCCAACCGAACAAAGTTCTGTGGATTTACAAAGTTTTACTTTATATTCGTACAATCAAACGAAGTCCTATGGGCTCACAAGATTTCAAGGCTGCACACTCATGAATAGCAGAGCCATCAGGGTAAAGGTCGAATATTTGAGCACCCATACTAACTCTCGACGGAGTCACGTAGGTAAATGTATTAAAGAGTAGTTTCATGGATTATTGCACTGTCGTGGACCACGATTGTGTGCAATATCGGCACCTCCATAGTAGTCAGAAAAAACCTCACATTGCACGTAATGACACCGTAGACCTTGGAATGCCTGTCACGCTCTCCAAAACGCGCAAACTATTGCATGAAGGTGCTCTTACACTGAAATAAGTGAAGAAAAGAAAAGTCAAACAAGTGAAAAACCAACCGTGAGAAGGTAAGAATGTGACGTAAGATTGCATTCGGTGACGCAACAGCTACGGAACAAAGCTACGTCAGTTGCGCAACGCAGTCGAACGTTCGCAAATGTCAAGGATTGCGTTGCGGTGACTCTTTGGCGATCACAGAGGAAGTGAACGAGCGCAATCCATGCAGACCCTGTAACTAGTGTGTTTATATGCACGCAGACCCTGAAACTTGTGTGTTTATATGCACTCAGACCTTATACCTTGTGGGTTTACATGCCCACGCATCCTGTGACATATGTGTTTACACGTCCTCAGACCCTGTGCCTTGTATATTTACGTGTTCGCAGATCCTGAAATTTGAACATCATCGCTTTGAAATGTAACAGTTGCGGCTTATTTTAGGGATGTAGCCCACGACAGGGCGTTACTCGAATGGCTTCGTAATGAGGACGAGATACATAGGAAAAAAATATCAGCCCCTCCCAAAGGTATTTCCTCAGATTTAACGTGTGTAACATGGGAAGAGTCACTCCAGGATCACTTCTGGGCACGGCATGGAGACGGTCTGACACGGCGGGGCGTTATTCAGCTGAGGACGCAGGGCAGCGCCTGCTGCAGCGCTGTCCAGTCGCGCGCTCATGAGCAGTACGCACAGACGGAGCAGATTACAACTTCAATGCATGCACCCAAATCTCCATGAAAAAATTTCTGCCCAGTTCCGTCC
>VOMN01103351.1:0-25976 GCA_014899125.1 Orchestia grillus
TCGCATAAAGAGGCTCCACCACAACTGGGGAAATTGATCACAAAATTATTGGAAGAAAAACCCAGCGTCGCGCGCTAAAGAAGCTGCCACCACTACTGGGTAAATTGATCACAAAATTATTGGGAGAAAAACCCACCCTCGCATAAAGAGGCTGCCACCACAACTGGGTAAATTGATCTCAAAATTATTGGAAGAAAAACCCAGCGCCGCACGCTAAAGAGGCTGCCACCACAACTGGGTAAATTGATCACAAAATTATTGGGAAAAAAACCCACCCTCGCATAAAGAGGCTGCCACCATAACTGGGGAAATTTATCACAAAATTATTGGAAGAAAAACCCAATGTCGGATGAAGAGGCTGCCCCTCAGCTGGGTGAAGTGCCAGATCATGCCTCATCTTATGGACCGTATTGGTTACATCGTCTCCATAGTAACCTAAGATGTTGACCAAGCGATGATGGATGCTCGTTTGCAGACTGAGCTGTCGATTAAGAGTTGTCGATTAGTGAAGGTTGGCCGGAATCGAAGTTGCCGGGAGAGTTTCAACACAAAATCACAGAGCGAAGGAACTGAGATGCATCTCTTTTCTATGCCTGTGTTCAAACTGAGCTACCTCTCTCATTCACGAGGAAGATATTAATGTTTACTGTGAGCAATACATATATGAGTCATATAGGACCAATGGTACTAATCATATCATTCGCCATCTATAAATGAATTATCCTTTACTTAACAGATCCTCCCTAAGAGCGAGTATGGATAAATCGATTCAGATTTTGAAATTTTCAAGAGACCTGTTATTGCCATACAACATAGATACTCATACACACCTTCTAAGTACCGTACACCCCTCAGGTACCGTACCTGCCAAATATTGCACGCGTCAGATACTTGTCATGCACCAGACTGTCAAGTATCTTGCATGGGCGCGTGATTCTCAAGAACTGATTAAAAACAGGACTCAGAGCGAACTTACCATTCTAGGTAGCGTTTGAGATGAGAGTAGTCAATATATTGTCGGTCAACATGAGAGTTTTAGTTCACCCAGCAGTCAATAGAGCTGAGGAGACTGATGAATGCGAGCCTGCCCAGACAACCTGCCCTGCCCAGCCCAGACGACCTGCCCTGCTCAGACGACCGGCCCTGCCCTGCCCAGACGACCTGCCCTGCCCAGACGACCTCTATGCATGTCTAGACAATGTTGTTCGCTGTCAGCGCGTGTGATAGTGAAGTATGGTCCCCCGCACTGACCATACATCCTTGTGTGAGAGTTGAAAATGTGTCACTGATTTTCTGATTAATACGTTAATGCTAAAATTTGAACGCTTGGAATGACATTACTAATGTGGTTCGACGCGTTACATTCGGTAAAAATTGTAGTAGAAGTAGAAAAATATCAAAAAATTAATTTATACGTACGTAGTTGAACAAGAATTTTAATTTTGCAAATATTATTATTTCCAGCTTTAAAATTGACTCGAGCGAACCATAATGTAGTACAAAGATAGAATAGGAAAAGCTGTTGTCCAATATCGACTGTGGAATCAATGTGGAAGGCATCATGTCGCTGGAGCTCTTCCACTCTACATAGGGTGCAGTGCAAAAATGTAGCTGCTGGAGTGAGGTAAGAGAATTATGGGCTGACTAAATGGAATAAGGACCCAGGGCTTAGAATTAGAGACAGAATATGGGCTGACTGGGCTGACTAAATGGAATAAGGACCCAGGGCTTGGAGTTAGAGACAGAATATGGGCTGACTGGGCTGACTACGTGGAATAAGGACCCAGGGCTTGGAATTAGAGACAGAATATGGGCTGACTGGGCTGACTACATGGAATAAGGACCCAGGGCTTGGAATTAGAGACAGGATATGAATACGAGATGCGGATATGAGAGGAGGTGTTGCTAACTAATTGCCGAGCACGATACACGGTGAACAAAGATTTACGCGATAGTACGAATTCTAAAACGAATGGATAAAACACATTTGCGAGCGAAGCATGGAATTTTAAATCCTGGAAGTCCATCAGTTATAAAAAGAGGCTCTTCTTAAATTCCAGAGAGAAAGTAGTTGAAGAAAATTTTACCCTCAAGTTTCTGGGAAATTAGCTAAACGAGATCCTCAAAACAGGACATGGCTTCTGAATAATCGTGCTCGAACGACACAGAAGTTTTCATTGTAGAAGTTTCCATGACCATAACAATAAAAAGTCCATAACAAAGACCTAGACCAAGAGAGACACGTACAAATTTATTCGCAAAAGTTAGATGGATGATCACGGAGTTCAGACCTGGCAAAATGAAAGGGGATTAGCAAAACGATGTGAATTTTTTCGCGTTATTAAGAAACTTCATAAGGGGAGGTCACAAAAGATATAACAGCTAATTTAAAATGAAAATTATTTTGGGCGCTTATGATACCATACGACAGTATAATTCCGATATATTTTTTTAATGTTTAACCCTTCGAAATGCCTCTTAATTTAAACCGTCGGATTTTCATTGCACGGGGTGATTTTTAATGTCGGGACCGAAAAGAATCTTCATCAACTCCTATTAATTTGAACGAAACTTTAAAAACTTAGCATCTATGAAATTCTGAGACGTACCAGTTTTAGTTGACATTATTAGAGGATACCTAAAGATAAAAGTTTGACGCGATAAGCCGACGGATCTGCACCGACTCAAGGCATCCATCGAGGCAGAAGTCCGGCGAGTTGCACCAGACCTCGCTAGTGCCCTGATGAACGGCCTCAGCCCATGAAGAATATCGTCTTCAAAAAGTAATTAAAGTAAAACTCCATAGTCTCAGGATTCTGTTATGTTTCAGTTTCTTGAAATCCTTCTATTATTTCAGAAGTTATCATAAATTCTTTTCGATTGAGTCATGAAAACCCCCCTGTAAAGCGTATTGTTAATATTCGAAATTAGTGGGTACATTTTTCATGTACGCACTGGACTATCAGAGATGACCAGACTACCGGGTGCGGCAGAACATTTCATGAGTTTCTTGTAGAGTAAAGTAAAATTAAGTTTTGGGGAAACCATTTTTATTTTCTGATTGCTGATGTAATTAAGTTTTATTTTAGTTTGTTTTGGGTCGAAAATATTTTTGCTCGTTCTTATTTTTTAAATTTCCGTTATTACCCCTAAACATGTCAATTTGCTAGATCCTGAATGACGGCTTCATATACACTTCATATGAAGTGTAAGCCGCTTCATGTACACTAAAATCCCTTATGGCCCAAGACAAAAGTATTCAATAATCTCTGTGTAACAACTTTTACACGATATCGTAACATTTTTCTGGTCACATCACATCTGAATTGCTCATAAAACATTCTGAACGTTTCCAGAAGAAAAGTCAACTTGGCTCGGCGTGGAATTAGAGTTAGTCACCAGTGAGGGGTGGTGCCATACAGTCAGCTGGAGGACGCCATGCCAAAAGTCAAAGAAGTCTCAGAATATTTAAGGAAGCGAATAGCTCAGCTCCATTCCCAACAAATGTCGCACAGAAAGATTACGACTCAGGATAATGTGACACACTCTACAGCTGGTTCAGGTATTCGTAAGCTTAAGGACTGTGGCTCAACTGTTAACTTTCCCAGGTCAGGTGCTCTGATTGTTCTTCGTTCCCGTCGATATGCGAAGAGGAAGATTAAAAATAAGCTCATGATGAGTCGCAAAGAATTAAAAGCGTCTGGAAGCCTCCCGGACAGAAATGCGTGTAAGAACCATCAGTGGAGAAATTCACAGCAACCAGGTCAAATGTTACACACCCCTTGACACTCCCACGCAGCGTTAAAATCACGTTCGAAATCGTTTGATTTTTGCTTTGCAAAAGAACTCTTGGAGAAAGGACATGCGTTTTGAAAGATTGTTATTTGTCATTCAAATGTAAGACAGATGCGACCTGACGAAACCAATATCGAATTGTTTGATCGTAAGTCTGCTCGTCATGTGAAGAGAACTCAGGAATCAGCTTATAAGAGGCCTAACCATCCCAACTGTGAAGCATGGAGGTTGCAGGATAACGGCTTGGAAATGTTTTACATCACATAGCACTGGGGGAATTCATGTCATTGATGGCAAGATGGGTGGTGCCATATACTGACAAATATTCGAGAAAAATCTCATTCCAAGCGAGAAATGCTTTAAGCGTTTAATGGTCGTTCCAGCAAGGTAACGACCCTCAACACATGGCAAAATTAACATCCGAATGGTTAGTGAAGAACAAACTTAATATTTCTCTCGTGGCCAAGCCAATACCCGGACCTCAATCCTATCGAACATCTTAGGGGAACTCTGAAGAAGAAGGTTCGTCAGAGAAATTTAATGATTCTTGAAGAACTAAAGAAAATATGCGTTAAAGAATGGTCTCAAATACTAAGTCACGCACGCAAGCGCTTTATTTCATCACCTGAAAATCGTTTCCGAGCATTTATTGCCAACAAAGGTTTTGCAATTAAATATTAAACATAGGAAACTTTTCTTTGAATACTTTTGTCCCGTGCCATACATGTTTGTGTGTATATAAAGCCATTTACCTGTAGAAGTGAAATTTTGTTGAACATATTCATTCTCCATTATAAAATTTACATTCTGTGTGAGTTCTACGAATGTTGGCTAGCTTGATATTTAATAAAAAAATAAATCTCGTGTAAGCAATTGCTACTGTCCCCCCACTCTACGTGCAGCTGAGGTAACCTACCTGACAGTGTCCCCCTTGAGTCATCAGTCCCCATAGCGTATGCACAATAGTCAAGTCTAACTACCTTAACCCTTCTGCCTATCCTATGTTCCCTAAGGGGCATTGAGTTAGAAACGTATTTCAGCGATGACTGCATCTTGATAATACTTGTGTAAAACGTGCTCGTAACTTATTCTTATAACTTATATGTTAAAGAGAACGTGTGGTCCAACACTGCAAGGCCCCGGTACAGGCTGGTCTAGCAGCGTGCGTAGATTCGAGCTACTCATGAAGAATTTTAAGCGGCGGCACTCCAGTGTGGCCAAAGCATGAAAACCCAAACCTCTCCAAGGTACTTAATTTATTCTATGCGAGAGCTACAAAGTGTGAGTTAATTGCAGGCAAATTTTCCACCTGCAGCTCCTTAGCTCTGTTTCTTGAACTGTAGTAAACAATGTATATTACTTCGAGCGATTTATCGCGTACTTCTTCGAGGGAATTTAGACCGAACTGATGCAGCTTAGAAAAATGGGGAAATTCAGATTCGCTATTGTGATCCACGCTCATAACTCAAATTCAAAAAGAAAAGTAAAAAGATCAAATTCGTAGCAAAAAACCTTCAAAAGAAAAGAAACAAGATGCTCTGTGTAGTGCCAGCTAAAGTGGATCAGGTAAGATTACCAGTTAATTTTAACGCAGGCGAACAAAGCGAACAAGCAACGAAATTATGCAACAGCTCCACGGGAGCTTGACGTGAAATTTCCCGGAAAGGAACCAAAAGAAAGAGGAAGGAAGTCTCCGCTGGCTATCTGATCCAGCTGTGATGTGTTGCCCAGCTGGCTCGCTGCCAGGTGGTGCATGGGATGTGGTGTCTGGGTGATGAATGTCGTGTTGGAGATGATGGCGGTGGTGGTACTGATTCACTCGCAACGACACTGGTAAGTGATGGTGTCGATGATGAATGATTGTACGAGGTCACAAAATGCTATTGAAAACTATTAAAGACTCATTTGAAGTTATCGAAAACAATCGATTTTGTAGAGCCTGAATCTTTAATTTCAGTTGGAAGTATTTGATTCCTAGTTTATTATTTCTCTGCAATATCTATTTAACAAAGTGCTGGCTTTATTTTTCGTTTTATTGTCTTCAGTCGTATTCCATCTAGATAAACAGTTTACGATCGAAGTATTTTCAAATCCACCGTTTTCCGTCTACATGTAAGTATTAACTATTCGTAAAGCTTTAAACATATTTAACATAAACACATCGATTCTTACATTAACCACTAGACTTCGATGTAAGCCGTTGTAGCCAAACCGCCTCAGGAACCAAGCAATTTTGCGCGCTTCCTAGCTCGTTATGGCCGAATTTAACAAAACAAGTCGCTCGCAGACGCCCCTCAGCCTCGAAAAGCCGTGCTACTACAGTGGCCATCCAAGGAACAGCAGGCGGCACCGTGCCAGAGCGGTGACGACAAAACATTCGCGTTCAGACATTACCTACTGCGTGACACACAGGCGTGTGTCATTCTTATGGCGACGTCAACACCAGTAGGTCACGCTCCAGATAAGTTGTTAAGATAGGTGCCGTGAAATTGGTAGGCTTTTGGAGAAAACTTTCATCAAAGGTAATCGTGACTTTTACTATTTCGCACCAAAGGAGATAAAAAACTCGAGCCTCTTCCGCTGTACATCACACTGCAGCACACAGACGCATGCGCGACTGTTAAGCAGAAAAGATGTCAGGCAGAGCAGAGGGACATCGCCGTTGACAACTGGAACCTGATCCGCCTCATTAATATGACCTGTCCGCGGCCGCATGAGCTCTCTCTCGCGAGAAAAGAACGGGTCGTAATGGCCTCACTAAAACCCTCGTGCAATGAATGTGAAGGGCTTCACTTTTGCTGTTGGAGATGAATAACCAACGCGATGCATTGCTGAAATAGTAGTGATGATTATCTAATGAATGAAATAGTGCCCACGCATTAATAACACGATTGTGGTAGTGGTTCCCAGAGAAAGATAGCTCAACTGAGGACGCTGATGGAAATGTTTCGAGCGCTCGTTTCTCTGCTGTAATTGTCACGCGTTTGTGCAAATTGCACGATAGTGACAGAAGTTTCCGCATTGCTGCTAGAGATGAACATTTGGAGTTCGCTTTGCTGGCTACCGAAATGCTGAGCGGTACGTGATGTAATTGTCAAACATTAGCGACACAGTCCTGGCCCTGCGGAAATGCTGTATTTATTATGCAAGAGGACGTTGAATCATTTTTTTTTTGTATTAATGGATTACATTTTTTAACAAATAAGTGTTATCTGTAATATTTTGAATTTTCTTTTGTTGAGAGAACTTCTAACCCTGGAATGGTAACCCTAAATTCAAGGTTACGTGAAGGGAGGATTCTTAATCATAAATCCACATGAAAAAAAAAATGTAAGCTAAGGTAAGGGGTGTGAGAAACCCGAAGTAACCAATCCAGAGTCTACAAGCCTGACAGAAAACTAGGAAACACTGAATGTGGCCTAAGAGATTCAATCGATAAGCCTACCAACAATAACACAAACAACATGTTTGCGTTTACATGGACGGGATGTTAAGTCGTAAATAGCTGCTAATATTTGCAAACTGAAGGATTGAAGGTTATTTACTACGTGGGTTTTTCTGAAGACAAACACAAATTTATCGGCAGGATCTCTAAGGCTAGTTGGGCGTCGATCATTGCACAAGTAAGTGTCCTTTTCGCCTAACATTTATGGTAAAAAAAAAATGTGCCCAACATTTGCGTTCTTTCTGCCAAACTTCTACGGCGAATATGATCGCCAAATATGCTGCGCGTGAGATGAAACCCGATCAGGGACTTGATGCGCTCTGGAGTGGTCTATTTTGCTGGACGAAACAAGAGCCAGCAACTACACAGCTGGATGTTGGTCAATTTTTTAGTTTCTTGAGGGTTTCTGGTCTAGTAACTAGTTATTATGGGCAGCTATATGGTTCCATTTTAAGGCCTCTGTGGCTTTTCTGGTCAAGTAACGCAATGCTATGGGCAGCTATATGGTTCCTTTTTAAGGCCTCTGTGGCTTTTCTGGTCAAGTAACGCGATGCTATCGGCAGCTATATGGCCCCGTTTTAAGGCCTCAGCAACTTTTCTGGTCAATTAACTGGTTGTTATGGGCAGCTTTACGGTCCCAATTTAAGATCATTGTGATGTCCATAGAAAAGTGGAAAGTTTCAAAAATCCTGGTAAAAAAAAGAAAAGGCATTTACCGTGAAGACAGGCGCCATGCTTGATGTCCCACACTTGTATCTTACATCTCATTCCTGAGTCTCGGCGAACCGTCTTTGGTCGACCGAGGAACAGCTTACACTGATATGGTATTCATACGAGCTTCATCTTCCCTTCCCGAGCATGCCTATCAAGGAAGATAAATCTAAAGTGATTGAGTGCTATTCATTATTATATACATTAAGAAAATGACACTCACTATCATAACTCATACTTTTACATTATTTTATGCACCTGAAAATACTTAGTCACTTTGCCTCGTGGTCTCTGGCACATCTCCCCTTTGGACCTAATGCCTAATTGCTTTGGATCACACGTCCGAGGATTTGACCAGTCCAATCGAAATGCAAGGACTGGGGCCTCTCGAGGCCACGCTTGTGTTCCTGCAGAGCTGTAAAGACGCGGTCGCTGCGGTCCAGTCGCTGCGTACGAGGATCTTTTTATGGGGCAGTCAAAAAGCTCCCTGACAAATGGCCTTAAAAGTTGTTTCCGATAAAAAAATGAATTTTCTACAAAGTCTGTTATATTCTGCGCACTTTTCCAACCTATGTTTGCACCGGTACATTCTGTCTTTGTATAATTTATGCTGCTGATAAAAGTTCTAGAACCAATTTTAGGAGTTGTCTGAGAACTATGAGGGTTGTTTATTATGGGGATTTATGTTTCTTAGTAACAATTTTACGAAGGTGAGATTAAACTTGATGAAATGAATAAATATGCCTGTAGTGGTATCATTTTCCATTAAATGATTTTTGTGATTGAATTTAGAGCTAAAATAAGTATTTTTAATCTTCCTTCAGAAGCAGTCTAAACTACAACCGTGGGTGTTTGTTTGGCGCCTTGATATACCCAGTGATATGCTGATATTTAACTGATTGAAATTATCTAATAGATAATGCATATGTCTTCACCAAAAGAAATCTTGAGAGTACAATTAAAAGCGACTTTGAACAATGTTCAATACTCCTTATTTTAATGTTCCTTCGTTTGGAGTTTTGAACGCATACATATATTTTCTACTAATTTTCAGTTCAAATTCCCTCATGCTTGCACCATAGCGACATCGGTAATTCCACCAATTTATTTATTGAAGTTTTGTCAATTGTTAAGTAATGGATCACGTATAAAGAGTGCTTAAATGTAGATTTTCATTTAAATCGAATGCCAATGCCATATCATAGTAAAATGCTACCATGGATAAATCAGTGAAACATGAAGAGTTTTTTACGGATATTTCGAAAAAGGGCAACGATTTATTCCGAAACTCCGTTTTTGGATATCTTTTCATTATCGTCCCTAGAGCTCGCAAGCACCAAAGATGGTCAGCATCACAAAATGATCAGGAGCAAACGTGAATGGAAAATTCAAACCCTTTATCCTGAATTGCCGTGAAATCTAAATCCAAACTTCGTGGACTTGAGCGAATTTAGTTAAACTCTCCGTTAAGAAACCAATGTTTTCCCGAGACTTCACGGAATCTTGCACATTAGCATTCTGTTATCTCGGAAGCTTCCTTCGCAAGGCTTTACTGCTTATCTCCGGTCACTAGCACCACCTGTTCCTACATGTCGCTTCATCCATTAGGCAAGTCCAAGTGTTTTCATTTAAACCTAACTTCTTAAGTAAAGTCAATTTCCTTGCATGGACCTCAAGGTTCGTGCAATTTTTGCTCATAAAATTTTACGCGAAATGGACGAAACGCTTCGCCTTGATTCGCTCCTGAGTAGTAAGGTAATTTACTCATAGAATTCTTCAACTTGATCTAAGTTTATTTCCTTTGCCCCTTAACATTCGCGTTCCTTAAAGTAAGAGCACCAGGCGAGTAATCTTACTTGATGCAGAAACAAACCCCTCATCGCATAAATCAACTTCTGAGATTTTTTCTGTGCGCTATTGCTCGGTGCTTTAATGTATTGAAACGATTGATAAATTGGTCAATTTTAAACAGCTTATGCAAAATCTTAGGTACGCAGAGCCTCTATAACTACCACTCCGATATCACCGTGATACAAGTACTACTTATCATCGTCCCAAAAATTGTGTTTCTGTTACGAAGACTGCTTCAATATCATCATGCAACAAGTAACTCTATTTTCGAACCTCGAATACTACCACTATCATCCGACAATCTCCCCTATTATCGCACCATGAATACTGCTATCATACTACAAGCAGCCCCATTATCGCACCATGAATACTGCTATCATACTACAAGCAGCCCTATTATCGCACCATGAATACTGCTATCATACTACGAGCAATCCTATAATCACACTACGAATACTACCATTATCATACTACGAGCTCCCTATTATAGCTCGATGAATACAATGACTATCATGTTATGAGTACTACTGCCATCACATTTTACGAAAACCATTTCTGAAATTGCTAAAAGTACTATTATGAAGATTACGTAAATACAGGGGTAGATTTTACGATAAAGTTATCACTGATTTTTTTTGTCGATCATTTCTGCCCACTATGACAAAACATATAGAACAGTTGTAACACAAAGGTCAAAGCATAATTCATTCAGAGACGCACTCAAACTGAACAGTTGAGTATAACACTCTAATAATTATTAACACATCAAGTGTGTCAACCATCACTCGTTCGCTGAGCGCTGCAGCTGCAGGTGGCGTGTGCGAGAGATCAGAGTTGTTTAATTTCACCCAAAATAAGTACTTTAAGTGTACTCTAAGCTTTCAAGTGCCACTTCAGCTTAGCAAAGGGTAAAAAATGCGAGCAGCTTACATAGAGTCAAATTATAAGCCCTTGCGTGGACTCTTATAATTAGAACCATATTGACGCTTAAAACCTGCACTCATAGGTGTTAAGTTGAACACCGTTTCATACTGAGGCTTTAAATTATTCATCGTTTGCATTCACGTTTTTCAATATTTTTCAGTTAATAATATAAACTAAATTAATGAAAGGTCAGAGTAAGTTAAACTTTCGGATGAAATACCGTAGACTTACATTGCACGTACCACTTTTAGCACTCATTATATACTTGTGGCACGGTACCAAAATTCTGGGAAGCATGCAAAGTATACATCCCAAGCACATTTACGTATCGGCAGTTCTGCAGAAAATGTATCACACATTCATTTGATTCAGAACTCCATTATAATTTTTCTTAATGAGCCCGTGTTGAGTGGCGTGCTCCACACGTCAATGGTGTGTGCTGATCCGTGACAACCAGTAAAATATTCCTCAATCGGAGTGAATAACTACAAATTTGTTCGAGGAAATCGTGACGCGCCAGTTTTCTAAGCAGGTTGACACCCACGAACTTATCATTCTTGAGTGCTTTCCATTCGCCCAATAAAATTCCTAATGGTAACACCACTGATGCTTTATTATTTACGACTTATTACGCAAGTGGGCATTTCGATTTTGAGAATCACCTTGCAATGTAACACTTTGCCGGGCTCCATCAGGTCGCGCGATCCATAAAAATATTCTTTAAGCGAGAAAGAATACCCATGAATTAAGTAAAGAATACTAAAAGAAAATAATATTAGCAAAGAATACTAACATTTTTCGAGCGAGAAAGAATACTCATGTGCGCAGCCAGCACAAGAATTCCAATTACAGACTTCCGCTCTCTCGCTCGCCCAGTCGACGCATTTCCCTCTGCTCTCATCACACGGACCTGCCGTGGGGCTGGCTGCAAGCCAGGTGCCCCAAAAATGCAAACTTTCACCTTCAAAAGTTCCTCGTCCCGTTGCTCTCGCTTTTGCAACCACGCTTGGCCTTCTCCGAGCCGTGACCCTATCTGGAGCAGCCCTGCCTGGAACAGGGCTGTCCATCTCCGACGCTTTGTTCTTGAGGCCCGGGTAGGTCTGGGTGACCTGGAGGCTTTGTGGGATGTCGGTCCCCTCGAGTTGTTTACTGGGGCAAGCGAGGACGTTGCTTCCGGCACGAAGTTGGGGCTTCTTCCTCAGGTTCGCGAGTTCTAAGTTAAATTTGACGTCTATTTGCAGGTGCGGTATTTTGTCTCATTTGAATTGTTAATGCAGTTCTCTCCGCTCAGTGCAATATTCATAATACCGAATATGTAGGTCAAAAATTCGGGTAAATCCAACATATATCACCATTCTTTACTAAACCTACTTTTTTCTTTCGTGTTTACTTCAGGAACTCATCGCCTAGAATTTTCTGTCGCATTCCAATGGTACTCAAAATATTCAACTTTTTCTAATACGTGATAGTGACACGCTTAATTTTCAGTTCTCTTATTTTCCGATTTTTTTTGTTGATTATATATTTCAGTCAAGTTCCATAATAATGAAACCTGGTAAAAAAGTAAGATTTCTTGCACTTTCAGCCTCGCCATTAAAACATCCTCATTGAATAGAACCTGACTCGGACTCATTGAATCACTGTGACAGATCATTGAATCACTGTGACTGATCATTGAATCAGTGTGACACATAGTAACCTGGGACGTTGTTTCGAGAAGGGTTTGGTAGTCCTTGACACTCGATGTCATCACTGTAAGGTTGTGGCGGCGTGGGGTGGCAGCACATAGCGCAGTACGATAACTAAGTCACACGTCGACCACAAACGCTGCTGCTCTACAGCTGCGTAGAATGTTGACCTGCTGTCTGTCTTGAGGACTGCGTACGGGGGATAACTAAGCAAGAATAATGCTACAATTTTAGATAATGTTAATGATATGAATAATGATAGTAACAGCAAACATAGAACGAATAGATATATCAATATTATGAAGGATAATGATAGTAGTAATAATAAAGATGAGAATAATTGTGAGCCCCCAAATTGTCCCTACTTCTGAAGACAATGTAGGGGCGAACTTTTATTATAAGGGTTTCAATATAATTGAAAGAAATTCACTATTGAGATAAGGGGCTTACAAATTAGAGGAGCCCGCCGCTGGCCTCAAAACTGACAATTATGGATCATAAATCCTCTGATCGGCTGCAGAGCCTAGCAGCCCACCTGGTTTACCCTGGCAACCCACCTGGTTTACCCTGGCAACCCACCTGGTTTACCCTGGCCACCCACCTGGTTTACCCTGGCAACCCACCTGGTTTACCCTGGTAACCCACTTGGCTTACCCTGGCAACCCACCTGGTTTACTCTGGCAGCCGCAAGTGACAGATCCTACGCGTATAACGAAAGAAAGCCTGGTACAGTGCTCATAAAAGTTTCAATCAGAGTAATACTTCATTTTTGATTGATTGCATTGTTACGTACGATGAAAAGATTGTTACTCTGGGTACAGAGCAATCAACTTGGCATGCTGAACAATCTCATCTCTGTGTTTATTTGGGGGAGACGCGCTACTGTGCTTCTAGTGAAAACACCAGTAATTACAAGAGCACTCGATCGCTTTTTGTTCTGCCTGCATGGAAGCAATGCCACGTAGATGACATATTTATTTACCGATTTCAACGTTGATATGACCGCGGCGAACACATCACGAGACAAAGGAAAGTTCCTGCACAGCCAATATCAGGCTGACCCTTGTTCGCGAAATGACAGCTCGTTTTTTCACGAAGCTGATCGCATCGCTCGACTGTGCGTCGCTCGGCGCAGAATATTGAGTAGCTGTGTGTGTGTGTGTGTGTGTGCGTGTGTTGTAAAGTGCAAGGATCAGAAAAGCGTCCTGAGCTGTGTAACACACGAAACGTTCCATAACAACCATTGAGCCTGGGGATGAACGGGGGGAACTTTGAACAAACTTTGAAATCGAACTTTGTAGAACTTATGAACTTTGTGTAGCAGTTGCACGGTTTTCTGAGAGCGACTCCTTGATGCGTTGTTTAACTTGGTTAGAAATACAACATAAACACGGCGTGTGCGGGATGACAGATGAGAGTTCATTGTCAGCAAGTTATTGTACTCGTAGGTCTGCTATGAAATCGATTGCATTTCGCTTAGACATTCGTGGAGCCGAACAAACAGTAGTTTTTCAACAAATAGAATGAAGCCGATTGAAGGCACCCCTGTGGTTCGTAATTATTGGACCTAGTGACACGATCGATTAAGTTACATGACTCGCTTATGCAGCCCACTCACACGACCTGTTTAGGCAGCCCACTCACACGACCTGTTTATGCAACCCAGTTATACGACCTGTTTGTACAACCCAGTTACACGACCTGTTTGTGCAACCCAGTTACACGACCTGTTTGTGCAACCCAGTTACACGACCTGTTTGTACAACCCAGTTGCACGACCTGTTTGTGCAACCCAGTTACACGACCTGTTTGTACAACCCGGTCACACGACCTGTAGTGTCCTAGCTACGCGATTCATGTACAGGATCGAATAAAACAAAATCATTTGCAGTTCGCTCGGCAAATGGAAATTGTTATCGTTTCTGAACGTCCGTTCGAAAGCATAAACCTTGTTTTTCAGTCTTAAAGCATCGGAAAGATCTCGATAGTTCGTCGGACGAAATTGACGGAAAAGAATGATCTTTAACAAAAGCCATTTAAATGGAGTGCTGCTAGCTTGCGCAAGTTTTAAAACAGCTTCTAGACGACACGAAAGGGAAAACAGAGCACGTTATTTTAAGCGAAGTGGCCTGTAACGTTGAGAGCTTGTTCACAAAACATGCTGCTTTATCGGCAGCAAAACTCAAACTTCTCGGTTACATATTTCGATGCAGGGAGCACTGCGATACTTTGGGTCAGGAAACTGGATGAAATAACAAACCGGTGTTTGACAGCTATGACAGGTGGTTCAGGAACCCGGACGCGAAGTGTTCAGTAGGTGGAGCCCACATACTCCAATGTGTGGTGGAAGCGAAGAAACTCTTTGATGAGGGGAATTTTCTTGCTTCTCTGTTAAACATTTCAACGAAAAAACTATCTGTGATAAATTTCCTGGCGAATGAAATACAAAAAGAACTTCCTCATAAATTTTCGCCATTTTTTTCTCAAAATTGATTTTACAATTGATTTCGTCGCACATTCAAGGAACAATACCCTTTTTTCTGAGGGTTTTCCGTAGTGATTGCATGAAGTTTTAACTCAGACTCCATTAGTGAACTTTGTCTGCTCTTTCAATGCTTCAGACGCTCTTATTAAACGGAACTTATCATTGAAATTTTTAGCAAATTATGATGCTCCAAATTAAAATATTCTCATTTTACTCTATCAGGACAACTTTAGCTACTGCTGGAATATGTTATGGTGATTATGGAACATATCAAGGATTAATGTTTACAGGGGTTAAGTTCTTCTCGAATAAACATGCAAGTAAAATGAGGCTCATCCATTTGAATATTTAAGAAAGCGACTTGTATTATAGTCACAGCGCTTAGAAACAATAAACAAATGAATTAAAATCCAATATGAAAGCTGGAATCCTCCAACTACACGTGCAGAATTCCAATTCCTCATTCTGATTTTCGTGAAATGTGAGCTCAATGTGCCGAACACCAAGCTGCTCAATAACACCGTAACCATAATTTTGAGGTGTACAAGCTCCTCGAATGCTCGAGTTCATAGGTTACAAAAGTGACCAAAATTATCACCATATGATCACGAGGAGCTCCGCAGCACACGAGAGTTGGTGCGTTTTAGAAATGTTACTCAGGGTAAACCTTTGACTTCGATACCAATGGCGTATTCTGCCTCGTTCAGGGTGGAAAAATTCCCCTCGTGCGACCCTGGGCACATGTGGGCAGTGGGAAGAGGTCAGCGTAAGGCAGTGCCGACAGCCTCATTACGGACTCCCTACCGTCAACTGGCAAGCACAAGATCAACCAGGAAAGAAGAATTTATAGCAGCAGGAGCTGAAGTCGTTCTCCGGTTTCCTTTGACGCTCAAGAAGGGCTGTAAAAACGCAAGTTTTCAGAGACTGAGCGGGACTTAAGAGTGAGAAATGCCGGAGCGGCTGCGCGGACGCCGGAATTTTTGCGAGACCCAGGAGTCGAAGTTCAGTGGGGAGGGAGGGTAGGAGCGCAGGAGAAGCGCTCCCCTCGAATGGCTTCTCTTGTACAAATTGAGGAGGGGATGACTTCTACAGCTGATGTACAGACTTCGCTACCAATCCGGTAAATGAAACTCAACCCCTATTTGAACATCATGTTATCGGAACATTTTGTTATAGTACTTTATGACTAGTGCTTGTTATCAATGAATAGTTTTGAATTAAGTTCGTGAAAGTTATGCATCACTACTTCTACTAAAAATAAAAGAAATAACACCAGTGTTTACGCTAAAATACAAACACATTGAGCATCTATTAACTGTACGTAAATTGAACTCTAGAGAACTCGTATGACGAGATAAGTGCTTTAGGAGAGAAAAACATGTATGACATCAAAATAATAGAAGCATGAGTCACCCGAGAGCTTAATATATATACGTTCTCTCCAAACTGAATTTCTAAAATATGGAACAAAATTGGACACTGCATTTGAATTTAACATTTTCTATCCTCAGAAAAAATTATTTTAAGCCTAGAATGGTCTGCTGCCTCCATTTCTTGGTCTGATACCAATCGACCAGTGAGCAACAATTCTTTATATTAAGTATATATTGAAGAGTCGAAGTGATGAACTGTTGTCACCTAAATCTAGAAAGAAATGATCTATTAGGCTATTTAATTTGATTTAACGCAAACTTTTTATTTAATTAATTTAAATTAAAAGTCGGTAGTCAATTGTTCTTAAGAAATTCATCGAAATTAATAGATATTATATTACCAACGTTGAGTCGTTCTCGATGAGGATACTTTTTGAACGAAAGCAAAGCTAAAAGCTGAAAATTTAGATTATTTGCAAACTTTCCAAGACTTATTCATATCGTGTATTGCCGCACGGGATTTTGGAAAAGTAAACTTTTAATCATGAAGACTAGAAAAAAGTTTTAGATGGTGACATTAATTAGATTTACGCAACATAAATGCATTCATTCCGATATAAAATAGCAAAGTACGTTAAAAATATTCGAAATGTTTTAACTTTCTGTTGTGCAGTCAATACCCTTCTTATCTTGCAGTAACGACGGGATTGGAACATATATTATGCGTATTTGAGGGCTTCTTACGATCATTGTAATTTCTAATTACAATTTTTCGCCGTAAAATATTCACTTCTGTTCGACCCACAACCAAAAATACTGCTGAAGAATTCTAACAAAACGATATGAAACTAAACGAACTAAACCTACGGTCGGCACCTCCAGTCCTGCACTCGACCTACCCTCAGCTGCGCGGTGTCACTGGCCACGGGGCCTGGTCTCGATACGAACGCGAGTTATGTATCTAGTATAATACTAAAACTCTGGTCGTCTTGCTTGCTTGCGTGAAACCGTCTGTCGGATCTGAGATATTCGAAATTTATACTCTTCGTTTAATCCTGTATTGTGGATACCGACTTAACTGCATAGAATATATTTCTGGATACGCTTCGATTTCGATACATTTTATTTGACCCAACAGGTCACGTGTCGTCTAGTGATTACTAAAAAATCGTCCAACCACTGCACCAAAGTAGCGTCGGTCTGCAATTTTACATGCTATGTTCTATGATCCTTCAATATAAAGTTCATCGCCTGTGAGAAACTGACCTCTGAGCGTTTAGTCGAAAACTTTGACAGTTAGTAACTCCTCGAGTTGCCTTTGAAAAGTTTTAATTAGGTACAAGCGCGAAGTTTTTCTAACAGTTATTGACACATTTTGAGTTGAGTTAAATTCCTGAAAGACGAAAGCACACTTTTAACAGTTAAGTAATTTCAAAAATTAAATTTCAAAACAGACAGCGAGGCGCAGCGTACGATGCTTTGAGAGTCAGCACCAAATAAATAAAACTACAGTTGCTGTACAAACAGTGCAAGCGGGGCCATACTGTACAGATATCCCATTCGTTTCCATTATTTTAACCCTCATTTCATAGTTTATGAGTAGTAAAATTTTTACGCTGATTATGCACAGATATCTCGTCGTACAAATGATTGCCAGTTTTTAGAGTGCTGGGACCTAGGCTGTGTCGCTGAAATCCCACCATTTCGCCTCACCAGCTGTCCTCTGGCCCCGACAGCGTCGTATCCAGGATACTCTACTGGCAATGAGTTTAGAGGAGGTGGCAAAGTCACCGAGTGGCGGGCCAGAAGAACGACTAAAAGTTGCGCTGGGCGCAAGCTTTCCGCTCAAACCGTTTTAACTTTAATCTTCAATCGCTTTAATCTGATCGTCAGGACTCGGAACAAGAAAAATTCCCATACATATTGCGCAAAATGCGGAAAAAATGTCAACTGATTCATAGAATTCAATCTTCATGAGAATACCACAATCAATTACAAAACAAAACTGAATTGCGTCGAAGCCGCATTCGTTTCTTTACAATATTCAATTGGGGTGTGCGAAATAAGCCGCATTCATTTCTTTACAATATTCAACTGGGGTGTGCGAAATAAAAGTTTAGGAAGGAAAATTTCCCCAGGGGTCTCTCTATTGGTTCTTGAAATACTGGGAAGCAGAAGCAAAGTCGTTTGGTTATACTCACGCCCCGCATGTATGTACCTGCATAACCGACTATGAAACCGTTGTCCATAAAAACTTGCATGAAAGATACCGCAGGGTAATCAATATAAACTTCACGACACGATTTTTTCAAAAGATATTCCCTCCGAATTTTCAATTTACCGCGGGTACGAGCGCTCACTTCACTGTACATAGCGACAGTCTTGCTTCCACAGTCGCTGCCCTGCCGAAAGTTACCGCTCGGCTGCAATAATATTTGTGTGTGCCCTCAAAGTGAACTTCTGCGTCTTCCTTCCAACTGCTCATGTAAACAAGACAAACTTTATTCGCCTTTGTTTGTCTCCAGAGTCTGAGTACACACGCATTGAAATTTGGGGATTGGAAACAAGCGTACGTTTGGAAGGCTTTTATTCGTGTGAGCTGTTGAGGGAATTTTGCCTCGAAGGCTTCGCTGTTGGTGGACACTAGAGGACAAACACAGCAGTACTAGGGAGCAAGTATAGCGATGCAGAGTCACTCAGAAGTTCGTGTTTGATGATCGACCTAAAATGTGGCAAAAGCAAGGCACGAATGAACATCCCGCTCACTGACTAGCCTCTCAACTTGTGGTTTTATGCGATAAACTTAGATTTCCATTTTCAGGCTTAATTAATAATTGTTTATATGTTTGACAACATAAGATATTTCCCAAAACAGGATGACTAGATCAAAACTAAGTTAAACTCTTACAACGACTAAGTAATTCCTTGGAGATATGATAGTCCCATATTTTCGTGTCATCGCACATGTTTCGCGAAAAAGACGGAAATAATATGAAGAATGATTTTTTCATTAAACAAGTTTCAGCTTCAATAAGTAGAAAACCTGGCCGATGCATTTTCTTGTCACATCACGTGATAGTTCTAATGTGCTGAATGGATGCCGGTGTCAAGAACAAGTAGTAAGCGGGTGGCTGTAATTAGGGAGCTGGTGGTTGTAATTAGGGAGCCGGTGGTTGTAATTAGGGAGCTGGGAGTTGTAATTGGGGAGCGGGTGGTTGCAATTAGCGATCGGGAGATGGCAATTAGGAAGAAGGGGGTTGCAATTAGCGAGCTGGAGGTTGTAATTAGGGACCTTGGGGTTGCAATTAGGAAGCTGGTGGTTGCAATTAGGGAGCAGGGGGCTGCAATTAAGGAGCCCGGGGTTGTAAATTTAAATGAAATAATTCCCGTAGCTAGTTTTCTCAGTCCTACATAGAACAGCAGCTCTCTCAGGACGATACCCGCAGCTGGTGGCCAGTGGCTGTCCTGTGCTCTGCAGCGCACCGCAAGTCTGGGGCAGTGCACTGTTGCTTCCACCACCCGAGTGCTGCAATCGAGCCTAGAGGCCTACCTGTTTTCAAGACAACGCTACCCAAGACTCAACTGCATCCACTGAAAAAAATACTGTTGAATTCTGGTTTCAACCTGTTGTTTTTACAGCAAGGCTGTGTATTTTTGTGTGATTGTGCGTAGTCGTTTGCCCACTTGAAAATAGTTTCGTTATTTGACGGTCGATTTATTGTCAATAATAAGAAAGTTAGGTTCAGAATAGCCGCAATGAAAGCTTTTACAATTTTCATTTCCTCTATTTTTATCAGTTTTTCTTCTGCCTTTTTCATTATTATACATAACGAAAAGAACCTTCTTGCTACGTAAAGTATTCACGCCAAAAAATTATATTCTTTAAAAAATATCAATGTTCTGAACTTATCGTATTACTTTCCTCCGTGTGAGACCTAGAAATTTTTCAATGTAAAATCTTGTCGGTTTCGATATCTTATAAAATTTCGATAACTTTCCTAACCACTTTCCTCTCTCCTCCCCACAGCGGGTTACAAATAAAGATTTAATATTTCAGACATGAGTAATGTTACTTCGGGACTAGAACTCACAGAGAGCGCGGTACGAGTTATGCAAAAGGGCAAAAGTAGGTGGTGCATTAGATTTTTTATCGTGCCTCAATAAATGAACGATGATTCCAAATTACATTCGAAGTAGCATTCTAACAAACAGTGCCGATCTAAATACACGGTTGGAAATTGGAAATTTCTCTTCCCAAACACATTTTATTGAGACTGCTGGTAAGTCATGCGGCGCAAAAAGTATTCAACATGAGCATTTCTTACGTAGCAGCACAGCCTATATTTTGCGAAGCAAACTCAAGTCTCGTTTCGTGAGATTGAACAAGCTTCATAAAAGAATTTGCTAGAATTTTTTTCCGCTCATCTTCAGAAACCTTCTTCAGTTCTGTGATATTTTTCGAGCTCCTGCATGCGCTCACAACTTGATTTACTTTCATTTATTTTCCATTGTATTGAGATGAAGAGAATGACTAGGCTATTCCAAGACATCAATGTTGTTACCCTGAGCCATTGAGATATTGTTTCAGTCCTGTGTTTTGAACTGTTGTCGTGTTGAAAAATGAAATTTAGGATACATTTGTCTTTTCGCACTCTTGAAAAGACACTTAGACCAATGACGATGTATTTCTCCAAAAGACGTTTGGACAAAATGTCGGTGTGTTTGGAAGCACTTATTGTTTTCTCAACTATTTTCACGTCTCAAATCCCATTAGTCATAAAACACCTACCTCTTATCACTCTTCAAAGACCATTTTTAGCAGTGGGCATGGTGTTCTTTCAACTTAAACTCTGTTCCTGTTTTTCTCCACCCATGGTACGTGTCCTTCTTCCAAAAAAAGCTCGAAGATTGTTGGTTTCAGCCGCTTTCCCGGAAATTCCTTTTTCCTAGAACTGCCCTGACTCATTTTCATTCATTTTCAAAAATTCAGTACGTTCTTGCAAGTGCTTGCATTTTAACAGCAAAGTCTTTCTAGATGACCGACAGTTCTGGGCTGTTCAGTGCAACGATCTTTTTATTGCGTCTTATTGACTTCAATTTCAGTGTTGTTTAGATCACTTGAATTTTGCGACTAGTCAAAAAACCTTTTTTTTTTGTCAAAAACTTGTTGGCAAACACACTAACTGTGTTTGCCAACAAGTTAAGATCTACAGCAATCTATCGGTTTCCCACGCTTTCTTCATGACGCCCTCCAGTCATTTTACCAACATTATCCAATAATTTTTTAGTCTTAACTCTATTTATATCGCCATCACCTCAGTGAACATTGGCGAACAGTGAATCTAACAAAACTGTGATTGGTTTAAAAGGGAAAAACATTGTAACTAGCTTGTTTGATCATAATAGCTGCATGTGGTCGCATTAAAAACCGTTATACAGTGTAATTTATTAATATGACCAATAAAATACACTATGGAACAGTACTTTTCAATTTTCTTCTGGGTATAGATAGACAATGCGCTAGCTAGAACGTCTATCCCAAATTTCAACCGAACCCAAGGTTTATCCCAATACTTTGAGAAACGATAAAAAATATAAGTACGAAATACTTTTATAGCCCACGGTACATCATTGGTGTGAAGAGAACACGTAGGTACCCTGGCATTTACCCCTGTGTAAGGGAAGTCATTTAAGGAAGGCAGGAATGAACAGGAGATTGTGTTCCTAGTTGCTTCTTATCGGCCTTCCTGGACCTGAGAGCACCGTCGGAGAACGCGGCCTCCATCAATTCCTACGGCCAGTAAGACGCGTACCGGAGACTGTAAGTATTGTAATTGAATATGTTGTATTGTATTGTTAAGCTTATATAAGGTCTTGCAATTGTCTGGCATAGCGATAGATCAGGCGCTTCTGCACAGATATATGTGTGTGTCTTCGCATATTGTGCTTTTTAAAATATGCTTGTAATTGTTACTAAATAGAGTTAAGCCTTCATTTCCGTATCTGATTAATAAAATCTATTTCCTTCTATGAAATCTATTCGAGTAATTGTTACTATCATCATTATTATTACTATTATTATTACTAGCAGGACCAGGGAAAATTTATCGGAAAATTAGATAAACAAAGTTTAGATAAGCCAACCCATGAGAAGAGGTCCTCTCAAATGTTGGACAGAGGTAACAGGTTCAGGGCAGAGATAGTCCGGTCATGGAAACATTTTTTTCTTGATGATGCGAGACTGGCTTTTTATAGTCAAACATGCAACCCGTATACAGGATACGTGGCTCGAGACCTAAAATTTCACTTGAAAAGGGCGCAGCGTGACGGAACGGTAGGTACGTAGGTAGGTACAAGCGTATTGATATACGACTAGTATGTAGGCCCGTTAAAAATAATGGGTTTTAATAAACACATTAATTGAAATAACTAATTTTGACCAACACATATTGAAAGTTATAAAAGGGCATAATTCAAATAATTGTTGATCAGGATCAATATTAAATATAAAGTTTTGTTACAAACTGAAATATAAACGTTGCATTCGTTTTAACATATGAATTTGTAAATTGGAATTTGTAACGTTATTTTTAACGTGGCATTTGTAAATAGAATTTGTTCAATTCGCCCGTTACAATTAAATACATTTGTATTTATTCATAAAATTTACAAAACAACAACCCGTTAATTTAACAGCCCGTAAAATGACATTTTAGCTGAGTCGAAAATTTGCACATATTAATGTTTAACTTTCGTGAATATTTCTGTAAAAAATTCTTCGACACTTATACTAATATACAGTATACAATTTACAAATTCATAAATTCTTCAAATTTGTGCATTTATCCTCGTTCGACCAGGAATAAATTGTACCCGTGCTACCAACTGACTGAATATGAAGAGCCGTGGTTGTGTCAGTATTGTTTTTTCATGTAATAACTGAAAAGTTAATTTACTCTATATGTTAATCCTTCAGAAGCGGACACCAAACATAAATGTATATAAATGTATAAATACATAAATAAATACACAACGGGTATTATTATGTTTGATATAAATAAATAAACAACGGGTATCATTAGGTTAGATAAATTATTATTATTAATATTAAACCTGGACTTTAAACTCCCCTCCACGCATGAAAAATTCGGCACACGAACGAAACTTTGTCAGAAAACTCTTTTGACTTACAAATTAAGCCAAGTCATAATCGTAATTTGAAATTAATTTGTCGGGGGGGGAAACGAATTTTCTGATAAAATTTTGTTCAGATGAAGAAGTTTTCGTAAGTGGAGGGGCATTCGTAAACCAAGGTCGTAGGTTGCATGGCTAGATCCATTCAAGCATTCGAGCACAGCCTTAAAGGCTTCTAGCCCCAGCGTTAGAACATAGTGGTGAAAGAATACAATGAGTTTATGACAACTTTTGCACAGCGCATTGTACCTTCATACTGTTTTCTTAGACCTGGAGAAAGAACATCAGCAACAATGAACAGTGAGATGATTTTAAAACCCAGAAACACCTAAGCCCATTTACCAGGTCTGTCCCTATCAATTTATTTTAAGACCCGGTAATACCTTAGCCCCTTCACCAGGTCTATCCCAACCAGTTTATTTCAAGACTCAGAAACCCCTAAGCCTCTTCACCAGGTCTATCCCAACCAGTTTATTTCAAGACTCAGAAACCCCTAATCCCCTTTACCAGGTCTGACCCTATCAATTTATTTTAAGACCCAGAAATACCTTAGCCCCTTCATGAGGTCTCTTCCCACCAGTTCATTTTCCCAACTGACAGAAGTAAGCAAGGTCTTTGTTTCTCTGAGATATTTAAAATTCTTAGATATAGTATGTCGACTTTACGAGAAGAACTTCAAAAGAACTCATTCAGTGTTTCAATTCAGAGAGCTACTGAAAATGTTTCGAAACAGTTCACTAAAGTAAGGTTTCTCAATCTCGATTGGAAAAGTTTGCTCATGACTTAGAAATGCCTTCATTCATTTCATCGTTCTAAGTGGCCACTGGCGAGCTCAGGCACGGTCTGGTGACTTGTGTTTGCTTCAATGCAATTTAGAAAGTCTTGTGAGGAATGGTTTACATAGTACGCCAAATTGCATTTATTTTGCACGAAAAGAGGTAGGCTCCATTCTGCACGAGATGCTTTACGTTTCGCAGAATTGAGCACTTCGAAATTTCCCTGAGGTGGAGATTGGTTTACCTTTAGTCTCAATAATAAAGGTTCTATCGCTCTTTATTTTCTCAGAGCCTATGTATGTAAATATACAGGCTCTATGGAGAAACTGCATATTTATAGTTTTCTATAAATTAGAAGCCGTAGAAACTTTCCTCTATGAATAAATTGGAAAGCCTCTTACATTGCATTCAATAAATTACACAAATTTGGAAGCGCACGAAATGTGCATAGTGAAATCAGACAATAATATTACTCTATGCAGCATGATTGTTGTTCATGACAGTCAGGTGTCATTTCCTGACTTCTCTTATTGCAAAATAATAAAAAGATGCCCATTATTCCTCTGAAACTTTGCTTTTGTATTACACTCTTACTATACGTATTACTGGTATCATATTCTACAGAGGTTAATTGAAAATTCATTTGATCTGACCACGAAATGTGTGGTTAGGATTGTTTTAAATTCTGTTCAGTTGCCAAGAAAGGGAAAGTTATTGTTTGCACTTGTGAACAAGACAAAAGTAAAGTTCTGTTGCATTTATTCTAAGTAAAGCAATTAAAGACGCATAAAATAAAAAAAGCTTGAGAAGCTTGCAGAGGCTCGGAGTAAACCGACTTGAGTTCACGCTACGCGCATGTTACCTTACGTCATCGGCAGCCGTCTTGCCGAGCGAGATGAGTATCCAGATTACGGCCCTCCATTACCACACGGGGTTCTTTAGGAATCAACGTATGATTACCTTGTTTGTCTTTTATATTTGCTTAGCTTTAGGACTATTTTGTTTATCGGTTATATTGGTTTATCCGCCTTTATTTGTTTTCATTGAATGTAGTAAAAAGTACTATTTCATTCCTAATCAAAGCTATAGCAGACAGCCACTTTGCTAAACCTGCACATGCACTGAACAGCTTAAAGACGTTATAATGAGGAACTTGCACTTTAATTATATTTGTACCTGTACCAGAGGCCCACAGTCTGATAGCTTTCATCCCTTGTGGAAGACACCCAACACAAATCTATCATCTAAAAATGAGGCACTATTGACATTACCTCAACTTCGACGGGAAATTAGATTCCAGCCTGCAAAAAAAAATGAACTGCAACCCAAACACGATTCATTTGAGATCTGAAAGTTTAAAATTTACCCATTCCAAGCGGCAGAATGCGTAACCAATTCTGAATATTTTGAAACCGTTTACATGTACATCTATACCTGCCTGTACTCCTCGCATACAATCTTCAGCTGTGTCAGCGACTTGCAGAGAGTTTGTATACAGCAGCAGCCGCTTAAACACATCAGAAAATAAAAAGTGGCCCCGCAGCTATATCGGCCCGGATTTTTAAAGGATCTACGTACAGCTCCACCGCTATGCTCGGACTCAATAAAAAATCCTACTTTTCGGAACTAAATCTCGACTGGCAAGCCTAGTACATCTCACCTGAGGTGGGAGTCTGAGGAGGGCACCGACAGCAGGCCAAGAAGAAGGGTCGTAAGCGTCCAGTTCTGCTGATG
>VOMN01103353.1:0-27776 GCA_014899125.1 Orchestia grillus
ACCTCTTCCCATAACCACCCACACTAGGTCACCACCTCCCATCACCATCCACACCACCACAGTCCATCACCACCCACATCACACGACCACCTTCCATCACCCCTACATTACGTCACCACCTCCCATCACCACCACACAGCGTCACCACCCACACCACCACCTCCCATCACCACCCTCGTCTCTTTCTCCGAGCAGCCAAGTCACTGAACGATCGCGCCTCGGAAGGTCACCTCTACGCACGCCACAGCGGTGAGGGAGAGCCGCGCCACACAGGAATCCTGAGCGCAGCAGCGCCACAAGCGGCCCCGGGAATGCTCACCATAGTGCCACAGCGGCAGGGAAGCTTATTAGTAAGTAGACGAAAAGTGCACAGAGGAGGAAGCCCTACGAAGATATTTTGAGTGAATAATATAAACCTCGTGAATCTTGCTTTCTCAGTAGCTGGAATAAGAGAAATCCTGGACCATTAGTAACTGACTCCGCGGTTTATTTCGCTTTGTGAATGAATTTTTGCCACTGTGACGAGCATCATGAGAGCAGAGTAACGTCACACCGTTAGGAGTTCCACGATCTCAGCAAGCGGGGTTACGTCAGAAAAATCAGGTTTCCGACTGCTGAGGCAGAAATTGTGGGTTTGGAGCAGCACGTCTGGAGGGAAGTCCAAATGCACACAGCAGCAGCAGCAGCCTTATTGAGGCAGGGAATCTGCGCCTCGAATCGAAATACTATGCTTGACGGTACAAGTATTGCAGAATTGGAAGTGCTCTTCAAACCGAGGTTGCAATGAAGATGATACTTGAATTATGAACAAAAGCTGATAAAATCAGAGCTAATTCCTTTTTAAGATAGCAAAAAAACAGATTGATGCAAATTATGCTGCGAAGCTGATCATAGGATGAAATTAATAGATCAGAGAAGCAATCACCGACAGCCACTATCGAGTGGCTGTTGAAGTTCTTCTCAAATCCTCCACACGGGATAGGATTTGAATCAGAGGCAGGATCGCTCTAATGAGTTGGAAACATGACGACGGCGTCATTTATCCACCGAGTGAAAGTGTAGCAAAGCTATCAGAAATAAAGTTATAAAAAACAAAAATAAATTTGAACCGATATTAGTTTGTGTGGTGATGTTTAAAAGCCATAGAACGAAAGCAAAGTTTACGGTCACAGGCGGCGAATTGAGACCCGATGCCGTTTGAGCCGGCACTGGAGTCGAAAAGGATCATATTTTGCACAATGTTCTTCCTAAAATTTGTCGCGTACGGATCACAGGAATCGAGCTTAGGTAGAACTCAGTTGAATTTGTACTCAGGGAAGTAAAAATACCTCGAACAATTTGAGCAATACTGGGTATCGGTAATTACGAAGTAAACTATGTTTAAAAGTAATTTTAATTAGGTATTGCTCATGCCACAACGTAAATTAGATGAGTCTAGTAATTAACCGTATTCATGTTTTAAAGCAACAGTAAGACAGCGATTGTCTGGCCCGTTCATGGAGGGTCTTGTCGCCTGCCTCTAGGACTTGCTTTTACTTTTTCACAAAGAAGAAAACGACACTCAACACTAGTGCATCTTCAGAACCAAAATGGTGAGCCTATTTGACGTGACTATGAATAATTGAAAAAATTCAGAACGCATGGAAATAAACACTCTCTGGCTGATAGGTGTTTAAAATCAACCTCTTGTTTTGAATAAACTTCGAAATAAATTTACAAGTTCATATTAAACCGTAGCAACAACCTTAAATTCGTAAAAATATTACAAAAAAAGCTGTGGTAAAAATAACGGTGAACAAAAAGCAAAATTCACGAAAATACAATCATTAATGCATTGCAGGTAGTCGACTTAAATTTTTACTTTTTCATTCGCTCCCGTAGAAGAGAACATTGTAGCCTGTTCTAATTGTGAAAATTTTCGACTCATATTCATGGCGCTTGTAATTCGTGGTTCATCCAAGTTACGCTCATTCTTTTCAGAAACGTGTGAATAATTGGTGCCTTCGTAAACAGAGCTCGCCACTAATATTCTTCTAGTTTTGAGACTGGACACAAAGTTGGTATGCTTTTTCCTTCCTATACTTTCAGAAACTAGAGACTATAAGGCAGATATTTTATATTACTCCGAATAATTAAAAAACTGCACCCATCAGTTGTTTCCATGTGTGCAAGAAAATCAAAATAATTAATGGAAGACACATAAGCATGACAACATCGCGCTGCCAATGAAGGTCACGACCGCCTGAGTTACGCCGCAGGATAACAGAGGGGCGCAACACGCTCTTACGACCTGCAGTCTAACGCTGTTCTCTTTCAATGCACTATGGCACTTCATATCACCAATGCAACTTGGTCAGCATGCGCTAAGTAATGAAACTCATTTACATGTCGAGCTTATTTTTTTCTCTTCAGTATCAAACGATCAATAAAATGTGAATATGAAATAACATTGAATACAAACGCATATTCAGTTTATTTACGAATCCTACTAAGAGCACCGTTTCGAAAACGAATTTTAAGTTATGTTACTCTTTGATTTGCAAATGCATCAAGCGAGCATGAACAAGTGCACGAGCTTTCAGTTACTCTCACGATGATTTTTTCATTACACGCTTGCAATATGAAATCAATTTGAATAGTGAACGTTTCCTTCCTCTACGAACTCCGCAACGAAAGTGGTGAGAGCGCTCGCCTCCAAGGCAAGTCTGAGTTCTTCCCTTATGGAAGGAAAATTAAACACGCTATTTTTAAAAAAAGATGGCATACCAGTGTGAGCAGGGAGTTGGTCCCCGAATTTTTTCCTAGGTATCCGAGGTATGGAAAAACTATTGTGCAGATCGTACGTACGAACCTTCCCCCGCGAGCGCCGCATTAGCTCACCCACATTAGCAGAAATGGAGGCCTCTTGCCACTGTCAAGATATCCCTTGGAAGCGAGCGAGAAATTTAAAGACTGCTCTTGTAAAAGCATTACTGGAGACTGCAACGTAGGAACAACTTCATTAGGTTGCATTGGCTTGCACGAATGTGCTGAGATACAGCACTCAAGTCCATGTTTCGATAACCAAACACGGTAAGAATGATCCTCAAGCGATGATGGCACACTTCTGAAGCGACTTGCTACGCACTCGGCTCGTGAATTAAATGAGCAAATAAATCGTAAAACACGCGGATGCGTTTACGGTCAAAAACAAGGGCCTTGTAAAAGTTAAAAGAATACTTTAGAAGCGTATTATCTTGCTAACTCTCATTAAGAAACATACAAAATTAAAAGAAATTAGTAGAAATACATTAGGTTTCGGCTACAGCTCAAATGCTCATTCCAATGACAGAGGTTACACTTCATGCACAAGTCTTCTTTGAAAAGATACACCCTATATCGAATTTGAAAAAGAAGGCTTTGACAATTAGTTTCCCGGCGAATTGAACCTACATTCACTAGATGTTCAATCAAAGTACACAATGAGTTACCTAAAAACTTCAGAATTTTTTCAAAATGAACAAACAAAGCACAGCTTAGGAAAACTTGCACCTCGTTTGAACGATTCGGCCTGATATGGAAACGCACACCTGCATAACACGAGGCTGAAATTATTAACCAAGAAAACTGTAATAACATCCGCTATTTTGTTTCAACTCGGCAGTTTTCAAAGTCACATCAACCTTAGTTGCTACGGATATATCTTATGTGAAGGTTTTAATAGCATGTAGGTCTCCATACTAGACAAGACAGCCTGATTGTAGAAATTCGCAGTAAGCTACGAGCCTAACGAATCGAATGTTACATATTCAATATAACACGTTACAGCGAGAGCAATTGAGTAGCGGCTATAAATTATTGCTGGTCTTACCTATGGCTGTTACCTATCAGTTATTTCAACAGAAACTCGGATAAATTCATGGTTACAAAGCAAGGGTACATGAAAATCTTTTCAAAAGTATTGAGGAAATTTTAACCCTTTGAATGGAAGTGTACACATTTTTTCCTACAACACTTGGAAAATAATTTCATTCCTACGTCAGTTTAGAAAAGATTTAGTGGGTGTTCCCTTGGCTGAAATGTTCAGTTCTAAAGTGCGCACCATGGAAGGCCGTGCACGAGTTAGTCTGAACTCACCTATCATAACGTGATAACGAATGAAGCAAACACTCCAAAGAGAATCTTAAAAGAATTGTGTTTATGAACAACCCAGCGCACTAGGTACTTACAGTCAAAGTGAGTAGTTATTTAACCCTCGACAGTGATATGGATTTCAAAATCCGCTTGTGTAAGGATGCTGCTAGATTTGGGCATAAAGTTAAATTGAGACATCGCCCCAATAAGTTTTCGGCAAAGAGTTAAAAGTGATCTACAAAATGAAAACAGGAGCCAAGGCTACCATCTATTACCCTATTAATGCATAGCATGCATTTTAATGCACACCTGATTGTTATAGTGGTGAATAAGAACGATGGAAACAGAAGGTAATTGCGATAGGTAGTTTATTCATAATACTCCATATTTTTTTGACTGAAATAATATCCATGAAAATACAAAAATGACATGAAACAAACCTATTTTTTATTTTGGTCTTAAACATCCCAAGACTTCTTGTCACTCCGTTTACGGAACAGCATTTATTTTAGAGATTGGGGAACATTTTTCCTTCTAATTTTAATTCTCATACATACGTCATTACCAACTGTACAGTTGGTACAGTTGCTTACTAAAAGAATTGTAAAACTTCATTGAAAATATTATCTCTATGTATTAATGGGTGAAACAAATGGTTTTGAAGAAGAGAAATATTTTCATTCGGGAAGTGAAGGTAATGGTATTTCCTCAGTAGATGCAGTATTATTTACTCGTATAAAATCGAATATACCTAAACGGATAACTAAGTTAATTGTATTGGTATTGTAGCTTGAGGCCTCCATGCACTGGCCTGGAGGCCCTCTTTTTCTTCTCCTTGAGCGGCAAGGTTTACATACTAAAGGACCTGAAGCCTTGCAGGGAATTCACAGAATCGCCTTCGGAGCTGCCGACGGGCTCAATTCGTAAGCAGTCCCGTTACCTCGGAGAAGAGGAAATGCCTCCACCGTTCCGGAGACGGAAATTTGACCAGCGTTACCGAACCAACGGCGATCTTCATCAGAGCGCGCGCTTAGCACTGCTCTAATAGATCGGAAATATCGTCCAAGTGTGCTCACTGTTTTCAGTGGAAACTGAAGTTGGAACGTGTGTACAAGTTGCCAGGAAATACATCCAAACACATGAGTTCAAGCTGTAATGAGAAGTAAATTACAAGCAATATACGTTTAAGGAGAAAACAAATTTTCGCTGGAAATCACATCAGTTAAAAATTGAAATCACTAAAATTTAAGAATCTGCGGAAACCAGCAGGCCGCAAAATCATTAAGGACCTTGAAAGGATGGTGAAATTATAATAACAAGCGTTACAAACCGCCACTTGTGTTCATCATGTACATGAGGTATCGGAAATTTCTGAACTTACATCGCAAGTATATTCGCAGCACAAAGCCTCACTGATCAGCGCACTCATCGTTCCAGTTATCACAGAATCCGCAATTCTCCACAGTCAGCATCGGATCAAACTCGTGTAGGATGGACGATAAATTTCTTCGGGTAATCTCAGCAGTCATGATGGTAAAATAATAATGAAAAATTATTATACAAATAGATAGGTGAGCCAACAACGCTTCCTCGCAGAACAACGTAAGAAAGTATTCTGAAAATGCCTAATAACAGGATGTAAAGTAAGCAAAACTAATGAATGAGATGAAATACATAAACAATACAGCAACCAACAACTCAGTACGAATACTTCCGCGGAGTGGCACCAAGAAGAGCCCTACGAAAATAGGTAATTTGCATGACAGTATTAGTGTCTATTACTTGCTTTTTATTACTATATTAGCTCAACTAACTTCAGAATTACGCACATCAACAGAAAACAAAGCTAACAAACACAACTGTGAAGTCAATGTAAAAAGATCTGCTTACACCCAGGCATTTGACGTTAGAACGAAGACAATGACGCTAGAGCGCACGTATTGCTAGAGTAAATACAATGTTGTCCAGAAAAACCGACAAAAAATAGACAGCTGAACAAGGTTGTCTGGCGGCAGAAGCCTTTACAACGAGCCTCATTAACGCAAGTTCAGCGAGTACTCAGAAAATGCTGATGCGAAGTATTGTAATAAGAACAACTTGTATCGCTATGATCGCACTCAATTGTTGAAAAATGTCGGGAACAATAAAACCAGCTATAAATTAACTTTAATAACCTATTTATAAATATGAACGTTTTAAGTAAGAGCTGACGCTAAAAAACTATAAAGATTTTTAAAAGAAAACAGCAGCTGCTGGGTAAATAATAACAGTCAGGCATTCAGCGACAGCAATTGCCACTCTTAGGATACTCAAAACTAAAATAAACTAAAAACTTTAAACCACGATGAAGATTCAATGATTAAATGAACCAGATGAATTCATCCATCACTCGAGAATGAATTCAGAAGAGACTGAATAACTTTTTCATTTCATTACGTACATTCATTATCTTAGGATTCAGAAGAGACTGAATAACTTTTTCCTTTCACTACGTTCATTCATTATCTTGAGCATGCTATGCACTTGACACGCTTGAACGCCTCACACAACAGTTGTAAGAAGAACTCATCTTTGCATGACATCTACACCAAGACAAACCCTGAACATTGAAATTTTTACTGGTACCCTACACACGAAACGTTCCTTTCAGATACACAATTAAAAATAGAATTCATTTCAGGACAACTGCCTGGGCAATAGCAACGTGATAGGTCTACACCAGAGAGGACAGGTCGTCCAGACAGGGATACCGAGAAGGTAACGGTGTCGGGAATTACGAGGGAGTTAAGATGGGGCAGAAGAACCCGCGATGTGAAGGTGACGTGGTGTTGCCAGCCAAAATGCGCCTCGATTTGAAGCCAATCTTTGTCCTCGCTAAATACGAGCAGAGTGCATGAATTTTAATGAGCCCAGACGTCCGGTAAACAAGCGGTAGGTGGGAGGTCTAATGGAACAGCTGTTAATGAAGTGACTCCTGTAGTTCCAAAAAAGGCACGAGCTAAGCTGTAATGTCAAAAAGTATAGGTCGGGTTATTACAATAGAGCGATGAACAAGACCCAGCGATAAGACAAAGAACAGGAGGAAATATTTTGCCACCGTATTTAATCTGAAACTGAACACAGTTAAGAACTTCCAGCATCCTGAAGGGGTCACGGGTTTCTACCAAGAACACGACCGATTCAAGGAACAATTGAAACGATGTATGATAGAATATCCGAACACGGTTGATCGAGAGTGAGACCGAACACAATTTCATGTTTCCTGTTCCAAGTCTTTTTCCAAGAAACAAGAAGTGGGTCAATAGGACCGAAGATGCCAGACTAATAACGACGGCTAGAAAAGGGCAGGAAAGGAATGAAGCGGGAAGCATGAGTCCAACTCTCCAGGAAGAAATAAAACCTTTCGGAGAACAACCAACCCAGCACATCTACGCTCCAATATTTTAGGGTCTTTACTTTAGCGATCAATTAAGAGCAAGCAAAATTGAAAGGCAGAACAGTAAATACACAAAACAGCTACGTAGTTGTTTCCTGCGTATCGCTGAACAGACGACGATGATTTTATTCGTATAGAGAAAAAAAACTGTAGAGAATTTTGTTTTACGTGAAAAGCTACCTAAATTGAAAAATACAAAAAATTATACACAGACAAAATAATTGGATGGAAAACTGTGCAAAACAATTTCCCATCAAAACAGTTTAAACGCTCTGATTAAAAAATTTTCCTGAAATAAACAAAAAAAAAACATTTTGTTTATTTCAGACGCTACTTAAGAATAGTAGCAGTAATGAAAATAGCAGCGTTTTAGTAACTCAGACTATTTCAAACCGAAAGAGAAGGAACCATTTAGTAGAAAAGGAAACGTGTGAAATGGGCCTAGTCTCGGAGGCCTCGCTAGAGCTCAGGTAACCTAACTGTGTCCTCCTGGGGAGATGCTAGTCCCAATGACACATGATAAACGAACCTAACTCACCTATCGCTATTGACTATGGCTTAGTCTATGCTCCTTGAGGATCCGCTACTAAAAATCTATGTCGATTTTCGTAGGAAAATTCAACGAAGTAAGATTCTTAATCAACCAGTTCTCACCCAACAAACGGGCATGCAAATCCACAACTGCAGAATAGCGAGCTGGTAAACATGTTGATGCATCCCGATGCTGAGGTGGCATATTAATGATAACACAAATATTATTCAAGTAACATAACGTCATAGAAATTTCACAGAATAAATCTCTGAGACGTATAAGAAAGAACACAAAGTACTTTGAATAACCTACGAAGAGTTTTTGCCTAACGCAAAAATAGTAATATCATTAACACTAATGAAAATAATAACAAAATTACTTCCCTAAGTTCATTATTGCTACAAGTAATTAAGCCGCCAATGGAACAAATAAATGAGCGATACCGTCTGGGCAGATTGCATGAGGTTATCAGAGTTATATCAACACAAAATACACAAGCAAAGTGGGCGCAAGTTCAATCTCTTGAACAAGCGACGATTTAACAGAAGAATTTTTTACTCCTGCTAGAACATAACCGGTCAGTCAACCATGCATCTCCACATCCACGTACAATAAGAAATCATTAAAAATGGTTCGCCAATAACAAAATCGTACAATCTCGTAATTCTAGAGCATGATAATGGAATTGTACTATAGAAAGGCGGTATTAACAACAATCATTGCAAATCAAGTCTTAATTACAATGCAGATGGTTACGAATTTACCCTAGCTTCAATGGAACGATATCTAAGAGCAGTAGTTCTACTCACTACTGAAAAATCGATGAAACTGACAAAATAATAAGACAAAGACGGAACTAAGCATCCTGAAGCATGAACCAAATACTACGTTGCGCGTTTCGTCACGGTAGCAGAGAAACAAGGAGCGTAAATTCCCAAGTGGCCAAGGATCGATAAAGGTGACTTTGCTATGCCTCACGGTACGTGTATGTGCAGCTGCAACACCATACACCACTTGCGTCATATGAAAGAAGTGCGTTGAAATGTGGATAACAGCTATTATTGACTTAATGAAGAGCATAAATAGCTTATCGAGAACAACTAGGGCATGTCACCAAAGTTTATTCTGAGAATAAAGATGCCTATTAGACTAAAATTAATTCAACTATAGAATTAACTCGACTGTTCACTGACGGGTACGTAAATAAATTTTTGTTTTACCAGCACATTTCAATATTGAATTAATTGGCTTAATTAGCATTAATAAGCGGGATGCAGGTACTCGTGTTGCACATCTATTGACACATTATCCTGGCGCTCAAGCATAAGACTTGCAGATATTTTGCCTTCTTTTTAGTCAGAATTGTACCAGCGGAGAGCTTGGATGAGGATCATCGTGTGTCGTAATACGTATTAGCACACACTGAATTCATGCGTACACGCTCCACATCCAAGCTCTTCGCCGGTACTATTCTGACTAAAAAAGAATATATACATGCACATATTTACGTGGCGAAACAGAGGTACCCGGTGCACCTGAAATCTTACTTTAACCTATTGGGGACGTGAGGCACATATTTTGGCTAAGTTTGGTATAACTATTTTGAAGTTCCTTCATATATATAAGTTCTTAATGCTCATTTATACGAGTATAAATTCACTTTTCAAGATCTGATAACGAATGTGACACATAAGATACCTGCTACAGTTTACCTATTCATATTTTCTTCATTTTAGACATTCATTCGAACACGCAAACATCAAACAATGAAAAAGGTCAGTTTCATAAAGGCATGCATAACAATCCACGTCTAGGCCCTAATGGATTATTCTCACAATTGCTTAAAATAAAAGTAAACCTCACGTCCACAAGTACTCCATGAAATGTTACACAGTTTACAGATAAGACTTCGCTCAATTTCGAAGGCTCAGTCCAATAAATGGCGACTTCGAAGTCTGACAGAGAACTCGTCTCACATGAGAGGCGTCCGCGAAAGGCAACCCAATTAGGCAGAGACTTCGCTTCAAGTCACGAAGCGAAAATGAAAAGGTTGGCAATTCAAAGCACACAATTGGGAAATTAACGCTGCAAAATTTCACTCCGGCCATCGACGAGCTTTACAGCGAATTCAATTTATACAACGTGATTCAAACTCACTTCGTATCAAGTTTTGGAATATCTAATAATGAACAGAAATTTAAGAGATGAATTGGATTTAAATAGAAACGTCAAAATATTGCTGAGAAGTTAACCTCGAATCTACACTTATTTAACCATTAACAAATTAAAAATTTTACAAATTGTTTAACTNCTTTCACTCGATAAAAAAATTCTACTAAAAATTCTACGAAGGCTCTCATAATATTACGAACGATAAAATGAACAGTTCTCCAAACGAAAATAACAAATTTTAAATTCCCGTTCAGTATTGTAACGCTTGATAAGGGAAGATAAACTTATACACAACAACTTTCTTCAGAAAGGTTGAGAAATTTCGAAAGCCTTACCTAAGAATGAAGTCTGAAGAAAATTCACAAGAAACTAATTTAAGCGATAATTGATAAGCGCGAGCGACGAAAAGACTTTCGCCAGAGGCCAGCAACAGCGAACGTGTTGCGGCGACGCTGGCGGGTGCGCGCTTGACCTTGAACTGTCCTTGCCGAGCCATGGTGGCAACCGCGGCAGCTGATGCAGCAGCTGCGCCGCTCGGTACCTTCTACACTAACTTCTGAAGCTATGTAGCAACAACTATCATTCACAACTGTGTGTAAAAGAAGCTGCTATGTCGTCTTCGTGGCATGTTCTGAATTATAGTATCAACTTCAACGAAGTAGGAATGGGAGCAGTAGTATGATTTGCTGCAGTAGTATGGCCAGAGTTGATTTTGCTATGACATTAAAACAACGATATAAGATCAACGGGGGCAGCAGGAAACATTATCACAAACAGAATTCATTTTAGCAAGGTCAAACAAATGTTGAATACGAAGTTTACCTTCACATACCTAATTGGGGCATAAGTAAAGATCACTGCAGTAGTGATGACAACACTTCCACGAGCAAAACAAAGAAATGCTTACAAATTGAGGGACAGAAGCGACAACTTTATCAGACATGAGATGCAGCGCTAGCAGCGACGACAGACCGCCAGTTAATAACGCAGCTTCGGTGACAAGAGGCAACTTCGCAGCTGCTTAGTGGAGCAACCGCAAAGCTGTACAGTTGAAGAAAAAGTTGCGCTATCAATTAGAGATTCATGACAAAAAGAGAATTGCGTGTTAAAGAAACTAAAATTCAATGCCATCGTTATAAAATTACGAGTTAGAGAACGCAACAATTTGCAATACATATCTGAATAGTAACAACCATATAAGGTCATTCATGATATAGTTCATGCTAAATTATTTGGATATCGTTAATGAGACGAAATGTTTCACCTGCCAAGAGTGGAATGTCATGCAAGCAGCAGTGAACGTACAAAAATTAATTGATTCACTCATATTATTTGAAAAAAGAACTTAATGTTCACGTATGAATTGAAAAAAATAACACCAAGCTAGATTAAGAACGATATAAACAATACAAGATTGCCACTAGTTATCTCGGAAGTGAGATCAGCGTGATGCTTCACGGTCACTCTGATTTTGAAAAAGAGGACCAACTCGAGGCGCAGCACAAGGACACCGCTAGTACACGGAGGGCTGCAAAGAGCTAAACGAGCTGTTTTCAGGGCTAGGAAGGGACGGAATCAGTATACAGACGACAGATCCGATTCAAAGTAAAATATTCGGATGAAAACTGCTTTACTTCTTGAACCAAAAGTAATCGCTATTCGTTTCGAAACTGAACAAATTAATATTTGTCACGTTACAATTCCCAATTTCTAAACAGGTATTTCACACTACATAGAAGGCCACACAAGTGGCACTAAGGAGATCGGAACAATTCTTTCACTTCCCATACACAAAGTAATAAAAAATACGAATCTATCTAATAATACAATTCAGAAATACAAATAAAAATTCATTAGTTTCGACGCGAACTCAAAGAAGAGACACTAGGCCGACTACCGGCAAGAGAAGGCGTCAGGGATGCCATAAACGAGCTCAGAACTCCGCTTCTTACAGGATTAAACCTACGTAAGCCCATCTTGACACCTGGGACAGTAAAATTGACAGCTTAAATGTTCGAGTGAGCACCACAGGTATCTCTAACCTAGGAGAGCTCCGTACCAGGGGGTACATAAAGCTCGTGCAGTTATGAAAGAAATAGTGAAATATGCCTCCATTTTACTTCCACGATGATGCAAAAATACAAAAAAATAACATCAAATTGCACAGTGCCAACGAAGATAATAATGTTCGTTATTAAAGTTCACCAGTTTACACTACGAGAATTCTCATGGGAAATAGAAAAGTAAAACTTAGGCGATAGGAACTTTCAAACAGTTCATTGCAAAATAAATTAGTTTCTCCGAAAGAAAAGAATAGTCACGTACTGGCTCCCAAATTAATTTTCTGATACTTTATCTTGCTCAAAATTTTTGTGGACCATTAGTATAGATGCCCCAAAGAGTGTGCCTGAAGTACAGAAAGGCTCAATGAAGCAAATAAGCCTCACCTCGGCGTCACATGAGACCTGAGGGTAACGTTCCGTCACAGCGTTACCGTGCCCACTCCACTGCGTCGCCCCAGCGTTGCGACATACGCTTCATCAAGCGCTAGAGCACACGCTGACGGAACGCCATGCAGCGCAGCAAAAATGACAACTTGTGCATTGGAGGGGGGTCATTCAAACACATTTTCGAAGAATAACCAAAAATCAATGATTGCGCAGAAGAAACGTAACATGTTTCAAGTTTCACTGGATCTTTAAATGTTTATAACGTGTATTGAATTGTGTTTCTGCACGTTAGATGTGTGTAGAATTTCAACCAAAACGGTAAGAAGCGTATAAGCTGTAAAATTTACGATTTTTCCACTCAAAAACTATTACAAAACAAACAGATTTCCCATAGCTACAGCAGTCATTAATCGATAGGCTAGATGAATTGAATTATAATATTTGAAAAATTATACAAAAACAACGAACCAATCTGGAGATGGGCAGCTTCTAAAAACGACGCTCACTTCCTCACCGGGCTGAGCTCCTAAACCGATTTGGTGACGTGGTGCCCCGGACTTGTGTGTCGCACACGCGCTACGAGCAGCATGCAACAATTCTTACCATCACTCAAAAATCAGTAATTTCCCTATAATTCTGTAAAACGACAGGAAATGAACAATAGTCATACATACAAGAACAATGTTGCTTCTATTCAGGACTCGATTCATCCAGCAGTAGTGTAAGATACAGATATGCATCAGTTAAACGAACGTAACAAATTTTACGCGATTAGAAACACAAGAGCAATAATGAAGCCCTAAGATGGTCTCTCAAATGACTTGAAAATTGATACAAGAACAAAAAGTGAAAGTGAACAATTTGACACAAATCACTTCGAAGTAAATATGTCCAAAACCTGAATGCAGAAATCAGGGAGGAAAGCCACAAATAACGAAGGTAGCCCTCTTAGCTAAAGTTTTTCTCATCAATAATGTCGCTGACACCTAACACAGTGTACACAAGCCGTAGGAAGCATAACAAACACGCAACTTTACTGTCACTGAATAATTTTGAAGGCCAATGACCGCAGAGAAGCCACGCTGCATCGGGCTGGGCCCCTGGACGAGTAAATAATCTCACAATATAATATGGCGATAGTGAATAAACGAAGCGCATACCGAAGAGCCTTGCATGAACACATTAGCATAACATTAGCGCAAGCGACACCGCCGCTGCGGGAGAGGAGGAGCTACTATATGACTGCAGGTCCTGGCACACAGCGTTCCTCGTTTGTAAGTCGATTGTCGGCAGTGCAAACACAGCCGTCTTTATTTCTGACGATCTGTGTTTGTTTTAGAACCATACTTTGCGGCTATTGCTTTTTGATAAACCATTACTGACGAACATCCATATTTTTTGCATCAGATTTTCCATCAGATTATTCAAATTATAAAGTATGATAACTAAATTCATTGCGACTTGGCACCATTATGAACCTAGAAGTACGAACTTTCGTGACCATTCAAGAAATACTTTCATCGCAATGATGTAGTTGAACTGAATTTCAGAATTTTACTACGAATATATATTTACACTAATACCACAACTGCATCCAACGTTAATATAATTTAAGGAACACAATACAGAATCAAAGTAAAAAAATAGCCAGGTAATAAAGCCACCGAAACTACAGGTTTTGAAAAAAGGTTTGATGACGCAGTAGCGGTGGTGCGCAATTGCCTGTACAATTCAACGAGTCGCGGTAAAAAAAAGGGAAGATATTCGTCTGAGAATATTTCTGAGAACTTAGAACAGAATAGATACTTGATCAAGCAGTGCAATTAATGTCAGCTGGACAATTCCCAACAATATACAGACATAGATACTTAAAGCGGTTCTGATTTCGATTTGCCGCTTGGAAACCACAAAGCGAGAGCAGCTGGAAGAAGCTAAAGTGTACTTGCATTTGAAGCCACTTCCAGGTGACAGGTAATATGAAATCCACAGTTTCCCTTTTCGGAGAGAGAAGAATTGTCGTGAAGAAATTAGTACGGATTCAAATGTCAGCAGACGTCACATAACTCCAGAAGAGCTGTCCGTGTCCAATTAAAAAATGAACAATAATTGAAGAAACTATGTATCGTTGTATAACTTTTCAAGTGAATTGGATTTAAAAAACTACAATTGGTGTCGAGTGCCAGTCTACACGACAAAGCTACAGAGAAATTTAACCAAACTCAATTAGAAATGATACTAAGGTTAACACAATATCCTATAAGATGACAAACGACCACGATTTCGATCAGTGCGGTGCCGGGGAAGTGCGGCAGCTTGCACGATCTATGAGGTGTGTTGCCGTGCATAAGTTCTCATGAAACGTAAGAAGTGACCTTTGTAGCGCACGTTATTCTTTCAAAGCATACGATTTCAGGGACCGCGCAGAGCAGCACCATCAGGTAAGGTGGACAAGAAATGCAAAGCAAAAGAGGTTGGTGACATATACAAAGCCAGCTGCGACTCAAAAATAATAGGATTCAAGTTTGTAGGGAATAGCATGGATTTTTATCAGGGTTGATTTGATAACGATCATATTAGGCACCAATATGATCAATGAAATATAAGAGTAAATGTTAGTCAGGTTGATTCATCGCTCTCAAAGTCATCATAATATTAGGGCTCCAACTAAGTTTCCGGACTTTAGCTAAAACATGTCAAATTTGGACAAGAATTACGTTGTTGGACAAGCAAGTGCAAACAGTATGTGGTGCGCAAGATGGACTCAAAGGCCCGAAAATTTTCCCGTGGGAAAATTTTCCTATGTTTTTATATATCAAGTTCGGAAACTTGGTTGGAGACCTAATAAAACAATCTATTGGGAACGAAAAATAGCGCACGTGAACGCTTCAGCTTTAAATAAAAAAACACGAATATATAAACTAAAAACGAATAGTGCACGATAATGGTCAATTTTAACATAGAACTCACAACAGCAGATAGTACTAGATAAATAGGAATATGGAGATAACTTATCAACATAAAGGGAACACTCAAATTGTTGACAGACACCTAAAGAGAAGATAACTGTTCATTCATGGGCACAACTTAGCCAAAGGAAATATTTTTTGTTAATAAAAATAAAGACCTTAAAATCCAATTCGCTCACAGTGTTTGAATAGGCAGAACAAATCTCAAAGACACGAGAATATAAAAAATAAGAACTTAGGTTACGGGTCGAAAAAATTTGTGCTTGGTGGCCCTGTGAGCTGACCTCTGCTCCAAATGGAGAAGAAAATGAAAAGATAAGCTCAACATTAGTATGAAGCCGACCCAACAGCAGTGCACTGCAACACGGAATCCTCATCACAAGATGGCTTATTTGGGATACCTGCAAATAACCAAACCCTCCTATAGGCAAGTCTGACTATGACTGACACTCTCATCACTCTTTTGGACCCGATTTGAGAAACCCTATTTCCCGTAGGAAGAGCAAATCTTGCTCCGCTGCTTGCTGCGCTGGAATACAATCCTTCCCGCGAACCTTATGCATGGGGAGTATCCTAATAAAAAAAATACTTGAAGTCGTTTAGAATCGTACAAATTTTTGCGCGTAATTATTTTAACATTTCAACCATGGAGGCACACGAACTCTTTCTTTAAACATTGCAAGTAGTCATTAAAATCTCTCCTATTTGCTGAAAAAAATGAGTTACACGTACTGAAAAATAAAAATCGGTCAACCAGAAAACTTTGCACGAAATTCAGAAGAATGACCAAGCAGTTTCTTTGAAAAAAATGGAGTCCTGTAATTCACATTTACACGTGATAGAGTCTCGAATCGAATGACCTTTTCACAAAGCAAAACGAACGGTGAACTGAAAAAGGGAAGTTATCTAAGCGATAGAAGCGTCAAGAAAAAGGATGTGTTCAAAGTAACCATTCGTCGGCTTTGGGTGCGACGCAAACGCACGCCACCTTAGCGTAGGCCTCAAATTGAGGAATAAAAGGTCATTCCTAGTGATTTTGCCATTTCTCAACACACATGAACTTTACTCACGGGCCTTGGGTGCCGAGACGAAAAATTCACAATTCGTCCTGGCATAGATAGAAGGAAGCTAATGTGATTACGAAATCGCTCGCCACTTGGTATGAAGTATTTAACCCTTAAAACTGCATCACAGAGTAGGGGTACAACAATAGTAATTTATTTATATCTGTCACAAGAACTTTGATACACCAGGTAGATAAAAAAGAGCGTTCTATACATGCAAAACTTCCGAAAGCGAGAAGCCATTTACATATCTTACTGCACGCTCATTGCCCATGTAGAAATATTACACAGCAGCCTTAAAATAGATGAACAGTGGGAATAAAGGCACATTTCGCTGAAAGTAAGGCGCAAATTTTCTTCTTAAACAGAGATGCAAGAATAAATTGTAACATAAGAACGGGTGGATCGAAGTAACGATGTCAGCCTTCATTTAACACTAATCCAGAAGAAAATTGAGGTACTGATTCCGTGTCAGTGACCTTGATATTTGTTAACCATTGACATTAGTCGCAAACTTACGATTAGTACCAGCTAAAATTTGCACAATCTACATTAGTACACGCACACAAACATACAAGTTCAACCGCCAGACAAGGAAGCAGTTCGCTTTGGCTAACGTTCCACCTCATAGAGCATTCAACACTTTTCTCTTGGATCACTTAAACGAGTGTGTAAACGTTACTTGAAAGATCACTCTCATCGACGCCTTCAAGTCACCGACAACACCAACAGCTTAAAGGGACCGTTCAATTTGATGTTTTGTTGACGCGCTGAACAAAACCAGTTCAAGACGGATAAGGAGATAAAGAGCTTACAAAATATCATCACCGTTTCTGAAAATATCAAATGCGTCAACTTGAAATAAGACACTACTGAATGTTGACCTTCTCCTCTACAAACTAACCTCATAACATGAACAGTGCCTTCGATTGACTACAATTCCTCGGAAGAAATACTATTTCAATGCATCAACAATAAATAAATTGATAAATTCTATCCGCCCGAGAAGCAGTGGAAGCAGTCATCGGTACATTCCAGGATAAAAAAGAGCCAAGTCACCAAAATCATACGAGTCCAAGAAAACAAACATAGTATGTTTTAAAACTTAATCAGTTTTCTGGAATGCAAATCAAATTCTCAGCTAAGATTACATAAAAACGGTATCAAAAAACAGATACCGCATCCAAGAAATACAACACTCTTAATTAATAAACAATATTAACCCAACCCACGATACACAATATCCCTGATGGTCCTCAATTATTAACTTCCGGCCTGCGCTCAAAGATGCAGAAAGATTCTAAAATATGGAGGCCGGCTGAAACGCGCTCAAAATTTAAAACACGGGAATTTGTAGATTTAAACATGGGATCTTAATAATCACAATGGTTGCTAATTGAAGAACAGACTGTGTCGTTAAAAAATCTTCGATTAAAAATTAAGACTAATTTCTCGACACTCCATTTATTCACAAGAAAAATAACAAGAGAATTACACTCGGAAAAATTTGTAAATGCGTAATTGCATCCCACAAAATGAAAGTACACGAAGAAAATCAGGCCTAATTTTTACGAATACTGTCAAAATAAAATATAGATGTTTAAGATCTTACGATTGCAGCCATAGATTAACTTCAAATTATCCTGCTATGAAATGTAATAGAAATAGATTCTCGAAATGAGGTTTGACAAATTTTTCGCGATATGTGCAGTTAAAAATGTTAAATAACTAGACACACCATAATTAAACAAAACTTAACGAACTAGTACAAATATACAGCGAATTTTAAACTTTATTACAACTAACAAGAAATATATTTTTTAAACTGCTAGTTCAAAAGTTATACACTCATGAGACTTTAGTTCGTTCACCAAAGGTCACAGTTTCGAGGCACACGTACGCGGCAGCGAAGGTCGGCACAGAAGAGGAAGAATCACGACCGGGCGAACCCAGAGTTTTTCTAGGGCCGCACGCCGCTGCGGGCCGCAGGGAGGCCTGAACAAAGGGTCTCAGCGCTAGGCGCGGCCTCGGCAGCCTGAATACAATATGAAGACGAGATCTCCCAAGGAGAGGTAAAAACATTAAAAATAATACACACTGGTATATTTCCTGCTCTTCAAGAGAAAACCCGTATGTATAGGGGAGAAAATCCCACTTTTTTGGAAGGATTCTTTTTTAGAGAAAGGAAAAACTTTCGAAGAAAATACAATTTCAAATTGCATTCAAGTTTTTAAAGTGAAATTCAGTTAAATTCTGAAAGAAAGAAACAAATTCTGTTCATAAAACCATTTCGTAAAACATAGCGGAAGATCTGGTCCAACCATAGTAGAACATACAATGATTTATTAAATACATGTGCGCTACAATCTCAGATGGTACAAGGTAGCGAGATGACAAAGGATTCGAAAACAACTGCTATTTACTCTCAACAGACGAAATGAACCGAGCCTCAAGTGAACTTTACATCGAATTTTAAAGGAAATATACGAGCCAAATATATTCACCGAGGAAAGAATACGTCGAAACATTTCAAAAACACTTTGAAACCGGACCACTCTACTTCGATTACATGCTTAATATTTTTCAAGCTACGGCCGCAAAAAATGTCGTGAAATTCAAAACTGAGCTCATAAGTTTGAAGTTAGTATATTTCAAAGACCAATGAAACGATACAAGTATTCCAATCTAGAAATACAAAATTGCGAGTATCATCTAAAAAGTAACAAAAACACTGTCAACTTGTGTTACTCAAACAAGAATAATTCGTGCAAAAAATCGTTGTTCATCGATGATAGAACTCGAGGTGACCTTGGAAGCTCGTCCTGTTCCCAGCATTTTCGATGAACGCCTCGAAAAACTCAGCTACTGACGGCTTCCAATGAACGTGCAGTCAGTCGTCCGAGAAAAAAGAGCTAAGTCATCAAGGATGGGATGGGGCTGCGGGGTGGGGTGTCGGTGCAGGGAGCGGGGTACGAAATATCAAGGGAGTTGAAATGCAGAGAAATATTTATACAAAGATTAAAAAACCCCTCAAAACCGAGAATGAAAACTTTCGGCAAAGGAAACAATAAAGTGAAATTAAATAAAGCTGCATTGAAGGATAACAAGAAGTCAAGTCTCATTATAGTAATAAAATTGCAATAGGAAAAGAAATGGGTAAGTTGTACAAACATATTTAAAAGTTGTAGGGGATGAATTACAGACAATTCTAAATCTTACAACCGAAACTCCTCTGCAAGCATTAGAAAGAAGCAGTCAATGTGTAATCGGTCGACAGGTAAGACTCGGTAAGTAAATTATCGAGACTTGTAAAGAGATGAAACCAAGCATACATATTTAAAAGGATAAAATTTAATCTTTTATTCGTATTTAATCAGCACAGGCTTTCAGGATGTGAGCTCGCTAGACCCGAATTTTATCGGGCAGGTATTTTCTTTTATTCAGTATTTTATCAATTTTTAGTCTTTACTACAGTAAATGGTCTATTTTCGTACACATAGTTTATCCACACATAAAAATCTGAATAGGCATAATTAAATCTGGATTCATGTATAATAAGAATTTATACATAAATCTGGATTTATGTATAATTTATGCACAAATAAGGAGATATTGCTCATTAAAATTTGCTCAGGATCGGATCATTCGCGGCACATCTTTGGTAGTCAAATACGCTACAGATTCGTTCTCAAGTAAACACCACCAGGTTGATTACCAAGAATAGAATTCTTAATAAAGCTGTTGGATGGATGTCTGACACGAGAATCAAGTTATGTACTGCTTCGGTTGCCCTACGTCAAACGGTAATGAATAGCAACACTCACTGCGACTCTTGTTATCAATATCAGCTTTGATACCATTGATGGATAATCAGGAACTTTTGTTCATTGCCACCCCATTCTCTCGAGATCCCCATAATGAGTGGAAATCATTTTTATTAGAGATCAAACTTATAGACAGACCTTCCATGCTAAACACACGGACTCGGAACAAATAAGCAGAGCGTTTTGATACCGCATTACGTAGATTCGCTCATTTGTAGTTCCGATTAAGTATTTTGTAATAAACAGTTCGCACGCTTCAAACTGAGTTAGACTTCCGAGGTCAAAAATATCGACCACCGTCCATACAGAAGTGTCAATAATATTCGGCTTTTGAGGTCATATTAAACAGCACGACGTTGACGAGCTACTGTATTGCATATAAATAACAATCATGCTTCAAATTGGGCGTTATCGAAAACTAGGGATCAAATGTAATTGAAATTAGTTTTTTAATTCAAGTATTCACGAAAATTCATAGTTCCTACTACCGTTGGTTGCGATATTTATGTTTATGGAAATAAATACGTTCATACAAACCTACTGCAATTCAATTAATGTGACATATACTGCATGAAACAATCCATATACGGTAGCATTAATAATACTGTAAGGTTAGTAAACTCAATTATCATTTTCTTGACCCAAGAAAGGTATCATTATAAAGAGATAAGGCATAAAAGGAATGTCTGGCCTAGCGTAATGAAAGGAAGGAGAGACGCTCAGCTGCAGTGTTGTAAAACCAATAATGACACAGTATAGCGAATGAATAGACAAACGTTTATATTATTGAAACGATAGCGACAAAATGAGGAATCAGAGAGAATGTATTGGTGCATCAATTACTTTACAGTCACACTGGACGATAACCTGTGAAAACTGGAAAACACACATAAGATAATATAAAACAGACAAATCTACAAAGTGAACTTTAAAACAAAGTGCAATAAGTTTCATGATACGTGCAAGACAAAGTGCACAGGACTTTCAGACGCAATTGGTGCTCACGGTAGAGCGGTCAGCACAGAGCGCATCACGCCTAGTAAGGGCTCCTGCGCTCGATCTCCTTGCTGCCCACCTCCACACTAACAGGTGGGCAGAGAGTCTAGAGTCAACGAAACAAGCTTAAAAGTTCCAAGCACTTTATACACATACTGTGTGACTGACTCGTAACAGTCAACGCTATTATTGCTCGATTTATATCTAGAAAACTGAGTAAGTATGTGGGCGAAAATGAAGACTACAAAATAAGTTACTCCCGGTAATTTTGCCCTTTATTTTCTGTAATCTAAACAATCTGTATTTAATGAAAACATACTTTTCCAATAAATAAATTATTTTCACTAACTCATGTTATTTTTACATAAGCAACATGAATTTGAATTCATAACCAAAGGACAATGAAAAGGACAGATAATCATAATCTAAAAAAAAATACCAGTAGTATATAACATATTTCTTAGACAATGATCGCACATGAGCACTATCAATGAAGTGTCCGCTACGAATGATGATTTCACATACACAATTGTTTGTTAAGTCTGATAATTTTTTAGATCATCAACAAGAATAGACTTCGAATCAACTTTTATGGTATCCCATAACTCTTAGTTTTGGAGTCAATTATATTTTTAATTATGGATTACCTGCATAAATTTCGTGCTTTAAAATGGCATCGAAAGTTTTAATAATGCTAAAATTTGGCGAAGATGATGGCCAAACGATGAACGCTTGTCTATAGAGTTCACTGAGGCGAGATATTGCTTGTTGCCGTCGTACATTTTGGAAGGACATTGTCTTGCGTGAACACAATTTTCTTTGGAGTAGCGAAGGTTAGTCTTCAAGGCAAAGGAAAAATGCTTCATTCAAAAGACCACAAGATGAAGCTGCGTTTTTCAACACCTTCGGGAATCTTTACAGAGCAGATAAAATGATTACCAATGACTCCGGCAGTATCGTTGCAAGGATGAAACTCCACTGCACTTTAACCCCCATCTTATGGCTATTTTCCTCAGCTCATAAATAGCTGCTACGCACACAAGGTCAAGCTCTCGTGCATTCATCAAGTCATCCCATAAGTTTTGTCGGGATTTTGAATATAAATGAGCAATCATATGACTTTTTTTCATCTATTTACAAGCGGTTTAATCCCGCAAACAAAAAACTTCCCACAAACCGGAGAGGAGAACTCTGAAATGTCTGCAGTTTCGACCGCCCCATGCTTTGTATGAGTAAAATCATTCAAATGATTCTGCAAACTACGGAACAAATGGTACTTAGAAAAAGGAAAGCCCGGAGATCCTCTTGAAGTTTCTCCTGAAAAAGTTCTTCAATTTTTTGGGACGATAATTTTGCAGAATGGAGTGGTGAATTGATCTAGTTAAACACCATTTTCTTCTCTCACTCTCGTTTTTTTAAGGCCACGTTCAAACGCTCTAATTCCTAACACCAGACTTAAGTCGAAATGGTTAGCAGCAACTCAAAGTTAGTAATTTTTCAGCAATCTCACCGGAAGAGAGAAGAACCTTTTTCCCACGATGTTCGCTTTTGGTTGTGGATGGGCCTTTTCCTAGTTACTTAACAACTGCCAAAGACGTACCGAATAAATTTCCAAAGCGCAATACTAATTCCACAGCTACAAAACCTTGCATGACACAAACTTCCGAATAGAGTTACCTGGGTTTGGGAAATACAATGCGGAAATACTCGGCGTCTACGAATTCTGGAAAATCGGCGGTGAATTAAATGGTCGAAGATATTAATTACATTTCGTCTGCAGATGAGCGTCAAAACGAAGACGCGGGGAAAGAAGAGCCACCAGAGGGGAATTTAGCTTCACGTGCGCCTTGTTTTCAGAGTTACGCAAGGCTAACAAAATGATCTTTCTACGAACACGAAAGATAAACTAGCACTTCTGGACTTAGTAACTAATTTGCAAGGAAAAAGTCAACACCAAAAAGCGTGTTGCAAGTCATGCAGTACAAACTCGGTTTTCATGATAAACCTGTTAATTACTATGACATGACAATAGTGCGTGAGACACTCTTAAAATCGAGCCTCAAAATTAAGCTTGCTAACCACCTCATTCTACCACGTAGCACGCGTTATTAGCACAATGCACTCAACACGAAATTCAAGCAAAGCTCCGATTTGAGGACCCTCAGGGCGTTTTGCGGAATTAAGAAGTGTTGAGTTCGCTTTCGTCAAAATTACAAGACCGAGACCTTCGGTCAGTGCCAGGAAAAATTAATCGCTCCTCAATTCATTTCTCGTAATACACCGTTCAATCACACCGATCTGAAAATATTTATAGGGAATAAAATATGAACTGTAAAAGTAACGGGTTTTTGCATGACGCTTCTGCAATGGAAGAGGTACAAGGAGTGCTAAAAAAATCGCAAGAAATGTGCACGCAGGACCCGAGATTAAAAAAGAATTTTGCGGTTAATTTTGCGTAACAGGAGAGTTACGATAAATGGAGTAATGCAATTTCAACTATTCTAACTTAATCCCTATGGCTTGTAAAATGTATACACGTAATATATGTCACTTTTTTAATTCTTTGTTCAGCAAATTCGAACAAATGTGACTAAATTTCGATACCACGATGCAGCATGCAGATGAAGAGGCATGCATTTATGAAAGCTACAACAGGCAGACGAAGCCTTATAAAGTCAATACAGACATGAGAGCAGAAAACACCGAGCAGGTGCTTCATTACGCACATTTTGAACGGGCTGTGTCGGTTGCCTGTGTTGGGAGACTGTGAGCATCAAAATCTGAATGAAGTATTTTTCAGACACTGGCGAAAAAGAGTAGCCGAGCCTGAAATAGAGCCCGAAATTTAACAATATCCTCAAATAAAAGGATATTGATAACAACGTTAAGAAATCCATCAAGTTACAGAGGCACCTCGTACCATTTTTATAGAAGAGAAAAAAGAGGCAAGAAAACGGCACCCTTCTTACATAAGAATAGCTTTCCAAGACACCTGCAATGAGCGTTGCCGATGCTGGCATCCCAGTAAGAACTAGTCACGGTCGCGTAAGTCGTGTATACAAACGAGAACAGTCACTTCCGGCTAGTATACATTTGCGTGCCATACTACCTATTTGCGAAGATGAACGCAAAAAGAAGAATACGGGTAATACGAAATGAAACACCAGTTGAAGCAGGAAGCGAAGTGAAACTCACCAAGAGAGGCGATCAAATCTGAGACTCCGCATATTCTCAACACAGTGACACAAACCCTTACGTTGCAGAAATTACTGCAAACCATGATTTGAACCCTGGAATAGTAACTCTAAATTCAAATTATATGAAGGAGAGACTATTGGTTCACGTCCTCAGCGAAAAATGGAAAAGTAAAATACACGAGATGAGATATGCCAGGTTGCCAGTGCAGGGTTACTTTGGCTTTAACATAATTGCAAATGATTTCATGTCTTACCGAAAACAAATTGATAATTTGTATAATCAAAATTAAAAAGGGGCAGAAAAGTGATGCATTCCAAGCAATTTTAAAATAATCTAACCGCGTCAAATTCATAACTTCTTCACTTAAACAATGAGCTTTACTAAGTTAGTACCGCATGATATGCAGAAGAGTCGCAGGCTGGAAATTCAATAGCCTTCCAAAAGGTAAAAATTATACTCAATAATAATTACCGCACGTTCGTACAAACTTTGTAAAGTTTAAAAAATTGGGTCACAGCAAACTACTTGTACAAAAGGCTAAAACAATCGCTTATTCAATATGGAATTTAAAGTAGTTTGTGCAAAAACATTAGCGAAAATGTTCTCAAACATTATCACAGAAAACGTTGAGCGTTTATGGGGTGGGAATGGAAGACTGTGTTATTCCAAGATATTTAACTGTACGGCAGAGGTCACGTCATTTCGTTTTCTTCTAACTTCTAAATCAAATCTGAAAACAAAATTTAAACATCTGTTTATGAATTTACTTTGAGCATTCCCTTTGTACTTTACACTTCGCTTTGAGAAACAACTAACTGGAAGTATCCACTTCAATGAGCATACACAAGGATGAACTTCGCCCAGAAATATAGAAATGAAATAGTTAAAAAGCTATACTACTAGGACTAGTACTAATATCGGAGTTATTAACGAGCCTTATAAAATAAAAAAAGAACAGCTTTAGATCTTTAAATTAAAAAATAGTTAAGATTCCTACGTAGAACTTGAAGGGCATCCTGACGGACGACATCTTCACGGTGGAAGGGAAAGAAAAATAGTTCAACCTCCTAAACCCTTGTTAATCGACCGGATCAGACCGCTTGGCATCTTGAATATTGAAAAAAAATTGCTGAAGTTATCAGCGGATCCCTCGCAAACATCTTCAATTGATCTCCAGCAACTGGAATACCCCCACAAAATTGGAAGCAAGCTAATGCGACTTATATCCTCAAAAAAAAGGGAACAAACGAGCTCCCAATGGATATCGCCCAACCAGCCTGACATCAGTCATCAGTAAAACAACGGAAAGATGAATGAAAGTCCGGAAAACAAGATATCTAAAAGCTTATCATTTAATATCTAACGCCCAGCACTGATTAAGAGAAAAAGGTAGCTGCCTCACAAATCTTCTCGACTTCTTCGGAGAAGTCAACCGTATTTACGACAGCACAAAAGCGATAAACATCAAATTTCTCGACTTTCAAAAGGCATTTGATAAAGTTCTCCCCGCGAGGTTTACGGTCGAAATTGAAGCCCATGGTTTACAAAACACCTATTCTCGATGGATACGAAACTGACTCACTGGTCGCTCTCAGCGAGTATCAATTCATGAGTAACATAGCCACTGGGCAGAAGCAACGTAGTGGGTTCCTCTAGGTAGCGTCCTAGGCCCACTCCTCTTTATAATCTACATCAATGATCTTGACGTCGGAATCAGCAGTAAAATTGACGACAAGTTCGCAGACTTCGCAAAACTGCCATAGGGCATTTACAGAACGTGATACCTGGCACATGAGCTTCAACATTGAAAAACGATCAGTAATGCACATTGGCACCAATAATCGAAATTTTCATTACTCAATGAACGACTGTCGGAGAGATAAAACAACAAGGAGATACTGGCATCATTATATATAAATACCTAAAACACGATATGCAAGTAGGAAAAGTGTCCAAAATGCGAGCAGAATCCTTGGTTTCATCGCAAGGGACTTTGACCATAAGTCCAAAGACATAACAATACCACATATAAAGCACTAGTCAGACCACATCTGGAATATGAAGCAAAACTCTGGCCTCCTACACTTCGACGAGACATCAATAAAATGGAACAAATTCAACACAAAGTCAAAAAAATTATCCCTGATCTCTGGAATCACAGCTACGGACAGCGTCGTCTTCATTGGCTGAAACTCGTTTTGCTTGAACAAAAAAGACTGCGCAGTCAACTAATCGAGACCAGTATGTATCTTACTGGGTTCAACGACGTTGACCCAGAAGGGCTCTTCGAAAGGGACAACAACGTTTGCACCAAAAACAACGGCTATAAACTAATATAAATCCATGATGACATACCAGGTTAAGAATTTCCATCAGATTAAAATTGTTAGAATCTGGAATCAGTTTCCGGAAAACGCAGTCTGCACCGTTTAGCACCGTGGGCATGTTCAAAAATCGTCAAGACTGATATTGAATAGGGTATCCCCCAGCATTTGAAACTATAAATTCTAGGTTACTACTTGAAAACCACTGATAATGCTAAGAAAGTTTAATAAATGATACTATCCCAGAATTGCAAAACGTCCGCTTTCTTTTATTAAAATGAACGTTTTGACACCTATGCGTCAATATCGATGACTGGGAGTATGACTTATTTTTGCTTACACTCTTTCTCCTGAGTGGAGGTGGAATTGCTAGTGGTAGGTAGCGTTAGTGGTCATTGAACACGAGTGGTAATGACACTACATGTTCTTTGATCTATCTTGCACTCCTATTCCAAGTCTAATCATTTGCCTGTGCATGATTGGGAGCTGACAACACGGGACTTGGGTAGAAAAATACTGGGCCATCTGGCTCGTTTCTGTTGCCATATTCTATTCTATTACGATACTTAATTGTACGATATCAAAGAAATGTCTTTTCATCACTCATAGCGTGGTTATGTTTGTTTAGACACCCTGAAGTAACTTTGGAAATTCACGAAGAGCTACAGTGGGTCAAATAAGTATTCGTAACGTTCGAGAAA
>VOMN01103359.1:0-20823 GCA_014899125.1 Orchestia grillus
TAAGATATCTTGGAATATCGTCGAACACATTATATGTACATATATGTATGTTTATGACGGTTCAAATATTGAATATGAATGTTTGTTATCTTTTTGTCAAATATCAATGTTTTTTAGATGAAAAAATGTGAGTTCGCTGTTTTTCTGGAAAACAAATTTTCTTTCCAAAAGCGAAATTTCATCCGGGCTAAATTGAAATAAAGTTACATGGTGGTTTTCTGATTATATTCACTAGTTTGTTTCACTTACATGTATGTGCAGGTTGCTATAACTCTAAATTACTCAGTTTATTTTTCTAACCGATTTTAATGCCCTAGCTTGACCTTGGTTTTCTCAGTCACAGATTATTAGGAAGTATATAATTTATTATTTTTCACAACCAAGTCTAAATTTGTTCAAAATTGATGATCAGCTAATGCTTATCTGGTCATTGATTACCGAGTTCATGTACAAAATCAATCTATTACATCTACGGTGCGTAAAATTAGATTGTGTGTACATCAAAGCATCCAAGAGGGCAAATTAGAAACAGGCACGGAAAACAATTCAACAATACTGATGTTGTTGCCCATGTTTTTACTTATTTTTCGAGCACAAACAAAACCATCCATCCATGGACCTCAACTTGAATTTTTCCGTTTTTTCAATGCTTGAATTGTCGCATTTTTTGACAAATTGTCACTAAAACTAAAAAAGTTTAAGACTACAATTCAAATTTCTTAACGTAGTTAATATGAAATAATTTAGGTTTCCTATGTGTGTGCTTCAGTTACTTAATTTCAAATTTTAATTTGACGATGTAAAAAATTCTATAGAAGCTTTCTCTGTAGTGCTAAAAGAATTTCAGAACGCATTTAAAGTGTTAATGGCCCGGGGTAAAAAAATGTGAAAACATTCATTAGCACGAGGGCTCTGATTGATTAGCTTTATTTAATTTAAAATGCAGTGCATTTCACCAAAGTGATTTTGAGGCACTATCATGTTCATTGGTCTAAGTTTATTCTTGGTCATAGGCCATCGGAACCTCCATACGTGTGTCGGATTGGGTTCCGCTCCTCCGCTGCTCGATAATTATTTGTACTCCAGAACTTTTCCCCTATGATACCGACCAAATGAAAGCTTGAGAGGGCCGGCTCAGGACCGTGTGTTTTTGACTGAAGTAGCACTCGTGACACCTTCACCATTTAATTCCGGTTCTCACTCTTAAGTTAACAGTTTTGGTGAGACGCACATAGTTCCATTCACAGGTACAGTGAATAAAACACCTCCCCGAAGAGTTTTTTAGATATTTTTCACGAGTGGTTTGACGACGTTGATTAAGAAATGCTGTGTGCAACAGTTATGATTTTTCTATTCTGTTTCATTGAGAAAAATCTCTTTCTGTCTCTTGGGAAGATTTTCACTGTAACCCAGAGCGCCCGTAACTAGGGGTTCAATAAAGTAGATTTCCATATACAATTTGCCTACACTCTGTCTACAGTAGTGTTCTGTAAGTTTTACGAAACATTGTCTCACAAAACACGTTCCTGAGTCATCTGTTGGCGCCGGTGGCTATGCAATTTTCTCTTCGCGGAATGAAATCAATAGCTGCCATTTATTTCAGCTTCGTGCCAAGCCGTGCAGCAAACAACACCGTGCAACAAACAACATCGTGCAGCAAACAACACCGTGCAGCAAACAACATCGTGCAGCATAACAAAAAATGCCTCCACGCCATCCCAATACCGAGCGATGTAATAGGTACACAGGTGTATTTTTTTCGTATTCAAAACTATGCAGGTATTCGTTTACACAAGTAGTTGTTTGTGTGTTTGCTTCTCTCATGCATTATCATATATGCGCTAAAAATAAATTTTAGCGAGAAATACAATATTGTTTGATAGGTTTTGATTTGCCAGACAGATTTACGGAGTGAAGATATATTTACTATTAATTGTTTTCTTTTGGTTTGAGTTTTTGGAAACAGATTCTTTTGAGCATATTCTAAAGTTTCTGAGTGTGAATAAAATTTTTAAATTTCAAGAGTCTCAAAATGAACAATAAAGAAATTGAACAAACTTATGAGTCTCATTTGAAAAGGTTAAATCCGAACTTATGAAGATGAACCTTATTTCAAAGCAAAATTTTAATATTGATCAGGATTTGGGATTTTGTAACAACAAATTACTGGAAATTCAATTTCACTAAATGAATACTTTCAATTTATTTGCACAAATTTAGTATTATTATTCCATAGACTTCTTACGTTTTTAAGGAGATCATTTGTATGCATTACATACCCTGCATATTTATGTTTCATTTACACAAATATATTCACGCATTTATTTATACTTGAATATACATATTGACTATTTACTCCTATTTATTGTCTATTTCGTTCGGCGTCCATTGATGTTTTGAGACTGTTCATTTGTCAAGCTGAGAAATATAATTTATGATGAAGCTTTAAACGACAGAGTTTCGTGCTATAAATACTGCATCAGGATTCTGCATGTATTGCAATAATCTGAGAAAAATCTCTAAATTATGTCTCAGATATTTTGAAAAGTAAGTTAAATATTAGTATTAAGCACCGTAGACTAAAGTTTTTCATAACAGTTTCATATGTACGCACGGTCAGGAGGAAGTTAAATACTCGTTTTAAATTCCGTAGACTAAGTTTTCTTGAAATTTTCCGCACGTCTGAGGTAAGTTAAATATTAGTATTAAACACCATAGAGCAAAATTCTCTGTTCATATAAATTGTACGCCACAACGTTAGGTTAGGGGTAAGTTGAACATTGGTATTAAATTCCGTAGGCTAAATCCCGTTCATATTTGTTTTTCTCTTTCATTGTAATCGGTTAGAGCCTCATAAAATGATCGAAGTTTCAGATCGGTGCGAGTATAAGGTTGTGCCGTAAGTGTGATGCATGCATGTCGCAGTTACAACTAATGTCAGTGGCCGCTTGAACGAAGGATATTGTCTGTTTGTTCAAGAATTTTGCATGAAATGCCGTGGGGATGCGTTGACATTTTAGCTAACACAGTGTCGTTTTTCCTCAATCCTGACACCCAGTGAAAACTTGCTTTCCTCTCGCTGGCCTACTTCCGCTCCACCGTCTGAGCTGCACCCGGTTGCGACTCAATTGAGTATGGCATACGTACTACGTACTTACTCACCAAGCGAGACTGGATTTAGCGAACGTACACAAACCATAGTTTTTACCCAATCGTCCTTCTGTAGTCTATGAAAAATGTTACTTTTAGCTTCACTTTCTCCTGGATTCCACTCGATACGAAATATTTTCTCCATTTTTTGGTATACTGAAATTCTCAGTTATCTTTTCTCAGCTTTTGTCGAGATTATTAAACTGTTCAGTTCACTTCATACGGGAATACTTCTACTATCGAAGATTTCGTTTTCGATGTTGACTTCTGTGCGAAATCTTCTAACAGAATTTTCGCTAAAAAGAAAAGTTAGCAGCATGACAAAGAAAACGGAGTTTCTTTCTTCAACGATGACTGAGAAATTCTTGTCCATGGATTTTGCAGGGCAATCTCTGTTACGCAACTGTCTTTCTTTCGATTATAAAGTTTGCTCGTATTGGATGAACTATTTGAAAAATGAAGCACTTTGGTACAGGTTCTGAAGTAAAATAATGTATTTATGAATAATGCAGATTGATTACATAAAAATCGATGTTGCGCTATTTGAAGTTGAAGCATTCACGTATGACGTATACGTATAATGTACTATGGTATACGTGAAGGTGAAATAAACACAACCTCCATGATGTAGCAGATCTAAGCAAATTATTCGCTGCATTTTATTAGGATTTTCGCAATGTTTTTAGGTTCGCTATTCGAGATCGCTTTCGGAAACCGGCAGGAAAGAAATTTACATCCTGTAGTGAAATTTGAATATATCATCTTATCTCTGAACGGATCATCTTTTCAAGATAAGAAGATTTTTGATGACGGGGCCTAGAAGAATCTTCATCAGCTCCTATTTAAGATCTGATTTCTAAAAACTGAGCATATATGAAATTCTGAGACACACCAGTTTTATTTATAACATTGTATCCTCAGGGGATTCCTGAAGGGAGGAGTTTAGCGTGATGAGCCGACAGATCTCCACCAACTCAAGGCATCCATCGAGGCAGATATCCGGTAAATTGGACCAGAGCTCACTAGGGCCGTAATTAACAGCCTCCGCACGTAAAGGATATCGCCTTCGGAGGAGTACTTGCACTGAAATTTGTAAATCTCAGGACTCTGTGGCTTTCAATTTCTCAAAATCCTCTGAATATTCCAGAAGATATTGTAGGTTATTTTTGGGCCGTTGTTAAAAATCACTCTTCATTAATTCACATTGTATTTTTCGTACAGGTGAAATGTCTTTACTTCCTTTCAACATAGAAATTAATCACAATAAATGTTTTTTCATGTTGCATGACTCGAATTTGGGATCATTACATTGGTGTACACTTGCTCTCAAAGCAAATATCATAATAATTTATCGCTGACGACATGCAGGTAGCTGCTGTGTCGCTAACCTCCATTTTCTCCTTGCAGGTGAGCGACCCTGGTAGCAATGAGAGGTACACTTCGTAGGCTCAGCTCAAGCGCACGACTGCTAATCATGCGTAAGTTTTGCCATTTTGTTTTCAGAAATTTTCGTGTGTTTGCCTGCTTCGGTTAAAGAGAAAGCAGTATTTCAACCAGCACTTAGCTTTATCGTGTCCTTTTCGCTGCAGTCTTCGAGTTTCAGGGAGGTTCATATATTTTACTATTATTTGAATGGTTCGTCAATCATGTGGACCCTTGAAAAATATGGCCGTGTCACCATACTGTCTACAGGTCTTATAGCGATGTTGTTGTACTTCACCACATTTTGCAGCTCAGTTAATTTCTGGGAAACCGCTCACGTGAGAAGAGGAGATGTGTTACCATATAAGGGAGCACTTTACCCTGCTTCCGTGAGCACCTGAGATTAAGTTCACAAATGTGAGTAAAATTCAGTTCTACATTGTAGAGAATAATTCTACAATAATACTCACAGTATAATTCTATTTTTTTGTATTCAGCGATTTTAAAGTTAGATTTTCGTTCAACTTGAGCAGTGAGGGAAAAATCTTTATTTCTCAATTTCCCAATGCTGCATTTTAGCTCTGTTCTTTAAATATTGCTCTCTCCCTTGCTATGATGCGTAAGTTATTTGGTTAAAACAGTAATACTATATTAATATTCTGATTGAGTTGCCTAAATACATTAGTTACCCACATTTTTTCACTACAAATATACCGTGTACATACACACTCTGATTATGAGGGACATTAACTCTGTAAGCAGCGGAAAAAATCTGCTCTAAGGGGAATAATTCATTTTACCCTGGATGACGCTTATATTTATTGAACTCATACAATGAAGACACGCTCAGGGATTTTTTATTGATGTGAAAACACGGAGATTTTTTGCAAAACGCACTTCATTCGCAATAATGGTAAGTCTAACGTAGCTACTAATGCTGTTGACTTTACTGATAATTTTATCTATTCAGTTTAACAGAGAAATTCACCTCGGGTCGACAAATTATAGAGATGACAACAACATCGATCTAACATTTCTAGCTTTGATCGCACGCTGAACCAAACCCAAAAAGCGCAGCGTGAGCGAGCTCAATTTCCTGTCACATGAGGAGCAAATGTAGGAAAGCCTCCTTAGTTAAATTGATTGAGTGACTCACCGAACTGATTTATTACCTGTGCCTTAATGACAAAGCTCTGCTTTGACATTGCAAACAAACTTAAAATCTTGCCACAAAATATTGCGGAAGCATATCCGTTCCAAGCCCTTGACAGTTACTCGACAAATTTATTTTAATATCATGGGCAATTTTTATACACGAACGCGACAACTTTTCTAGTTAAGGCATCGTTTGTTTTGATCTTACAGGGCCGGTGTCACTGCGAGTCGCGGGCGATCTCTCAAATGGTTTGCTTTTGATGCTGTGCGAGCTTTGTTTTCCGTCCCTGGCCCGTGATCCCGTAAGCCTGGTGTTTGTTGGGCCGATCTTTCTCGGGATAACACTAAAACTGTCGTGGGTGGTCAAGAAAGACGGCCATCTTTCTTCCATCGTGGTTTGGCGAAACTCGCTGTCAATAAATATGTACGACTTCGCTGCCGAGTCCTCGCCCGTGTTTAACGCTCAAGTGCTCAAATCAGTGGTAAAGGAACCTGAGTTTATTTATTTTTTTGCGACACAGGTTGTTAACTGAGCTTAATTTTGGTTTCGTAAAGTACCTTATTATGGTCGGAAAAATGGGGTTAAAGTATATTGGTAATAGCTTGTAAGCCAGTTAATTGCAAAAAAAGTCAGAAAAAGTTACAATCTAATTTAGGGAAAAGCGTACTACATAGTGCGACAAGATAATTTAATGATTTGAAAAATCAATTAGTAAAAATGTATTCCAGATATCTATAGTGTCAAAATTTTGCTTTATAGAAATAAATTTGAAGTCTGCTGTACATGGTTTTGAACATCCTCTCGCCTGATTACTTCACTCCACTGCCAATTAACTGCAAGACTCGATTTCTAATGCTCTTGTCCACTTCTTCAAGCACAGCAATCGGATGTCGGTTATTACGTGGCGTTTGTTAGGCTAGGTTGATTCAAGGTCCTCACACAATTTCTATTCGTAGTCGATGTAAGACAATCTTTAAATATGTCACATGGAGTCAAATTAGACTGGTGCACTGGCCACTAAAGATCGCCCTTCACGGAGATTAAAAGCCGGTCGAAGTGTACCCGCAAACTGTCATTGCACATCGCGCTGTGCATCACGTGCCGCCATCCTGATTCGTCACTCCCTAATAAAATGGCATTGAGAAAATTTTAGCTCCATCGCCAACTTATGCGCATGAAAGTTGCAATGATTGGGAAAAATTTGCTTCATACTAGGGCGAAAGAACCCAAGGCGTCCCGAGCGACTTGATCTCACGTATGATAACCTCACTACTTCAAAATTTTCGGATGATCTAACGAGCCGCTTATCTCCTGTGCGTCTTGAAATCACACTTCTGCTTCCCCTGAATGTGTTCACCTGAGAAATAATCGATTGCCGGCCAGGGATAAGATCTGGGAGGCAAGATAAAAGTGAACACGAAAAACACTCAGTGCGAAAATGTTGGAGCGACATTGGAAAAGTAGGCCTTGACGACGAAGGCACGTTCCTCACGGCTCCAACACGTGGCCATTTCTGACTTGGGCAAGCGAAACTTTAAGAACCAACCTTTCGAATGAAATTATTTTCACCTACGTCCGACCACGCCTCGTTGTTTCGTGGCGAATGTAAGTCGGTGAATTATCTTACTGCCCATTGTATCAGCGTTTGAAAGAGAGAGAAGTTCTTACATGCGTTGGCTTATTTTCACTCTACGTAGCAGAATTCCCCAACCAGGCCTTAAGTTAATTCCCTAGCCTTAATCAATATCCGGAAAAGACATTATTAGTTTTATTACAAACTTGAAACTCTCAAGAGGTCGCAAAAGAATTTATAGTTCAGGAAAATGCTTTCATAATGGAAAATTATGAAGATGAAATTGGTTGCCGTGTTTAAAATTATTTCAAGAAGCACATGCAAGTTAAAGTGGATAGAATAAAAACAGAAGCGCGTTTCTATTTGAATTAAAGTAAGCACGAAAAGCTGGAAAAAACTATTTGAACGATAAATTGCAAGTAAAGAAGCCCGTGAACTCCAGCAAAAAATTAATATTTCATGAGCGAATTCATTAGAGGGAGTAATAACCAGTAATACGTGAGTAATTACTTTAGCGTATGAAAAGAATGTATAATTTCAGAAGTTATCTTTTGAATTCCTGTAGTAGTTACCGTTTGCATTTCACACAATTATTTCTTTGTGTCACTATACTTCTGTCGCCCAAGCTGTTAAGGAATGGCATGCAGTGTTAAGAATTCTTATTTTGATAATAACACTTGGTGGATCTCATTCCTTATACTTTACGATTTTAATTTCCACAATTTCCAGCATACTTTAGAAAATTTTGCATGCGAAAATCGTCGAAGTAAAACTTTAAAAAATTCTGCTCAAATAATCTTCAATTTGCACTGCTCCCGATAAATTACAACAGAACGAAAATTTTGCCACCACTACGTCACTTGACTTTAAGGGACGCGTTCATGACCAGGAATATAACGTTCATTCCATTATCCTGAGGGGTCATACTATTGCTCATCCCTGTAGGGTGATGAAATCCAGGACAAATTACAGCAGGTTATATTAATTACACATCTCACAAGGAGACAGCTAACAATGAGTTTGAGTTCTAGACATATGTATACGTTAACACACTGAGTCGTGAAGCCATGAATAATTGATCGAATTTGATCAAATTTTGATTGTGTTGTTTACCTTTAAGGATGATTATTATATAGTATCAATGATGAATATCAGTAAGCATTCAAGAGAGTTCTGATAGTGCACCGTCAAAGAAATGTTGATAGTATTATAACACTTGAGAACATACATGAAAATGTACAGTACTGGTAACTCAGTCTTTTACTACGTCACTCCTTCACTGTGTTATGCGTCCTTCATTTCATACATGTACCTGAGGACATGCAAGGAAATGTCCAGTGCTGGCAATTCAATCTTTCATAACATCGCTGTGTTATGCTTCCTTCATTTCATACCTGAAAGAAGACTGACCTTTCATTCAAGACAAGGCTCTGAACTGCTTTGTTATTTCGATAAATGGAAGCTGAATGGAGTCATTGTTTATGTTGACAGCGCCTCAGGGGAGATGGGGCCTGGTCTGCGGTATTGACATTATTTTGTACAGTTTTTGAATTGTTTGAGTGCTGTCGATGCAGCGAGCTCTGCGTTGTCTGACATAGTTGTGACTAAAGAAATAGTAAATTTTGTGTCAGTTGAATCGCTCAAATTAAAGATAATGGCAGTTTGTCAGAGATTTATAGGCCACTGTCTTAGTGAATCACGTCCTTCACATTGGCAAGCGTTCGTCGTTTAAATTGAATCATTTATTTATTCACAACCTGTTGCCCATGTGACACCGGACTTCATAAGCTCACCAGACAAAAAATTAGCCACCTATCGTTTTCCGTCGGCGATAACACCTGCTGGGTGCATCGGGCTAAAATTGTCATTAATCGGCTTAACAGTCATTCAGGATATGTCAGGCGTTTAGATTGGCCAGCTAAGTCGCAGACATGAACCTAATGAACAATTTTCGAGACCACCTAAAACAAGTTAAACGTCGATAGATAGTCTACGCACTGTAGCCGCACTGTGGCTTGTGCAAGAGTGGTTTAAAATCGACCAGGCGTGCATTAGGGCACTTGTAGACTCTGTGTCACGCAGAATTTCCACAATTACTCACGCTCATGGAGGCCCTACTCCATATAAGCAGCAGGTGACTAATGAACTCTCCCTGACCCTCGTCTTTGTCTTCGCCTACACGTCGTTGTGGTGAATATTCATGCACAGTAGTTGTCGGGCAGTCGCTGTGTAAAGAAAAAATGAAAATAATATATAAATTAATCAACTGATTCGCCCGTGCATGTACAGAATTAGAATTTTGATATTTCATACAAGAAGTGTCGACTTTGTCACGGAAGCATAGGCTGAAATGGAAAGCCAGAGAATTAATATCACTTCGATTCTGAAAAACGAAGTTTTAAATAAAACTTAAACTCCAGTGTACTCGTACGAGGTTTCAACAAACTCATTCGAATGTGTGCAGTTGGAACTTTTAGCAATAGAACGAATTTCAGTCTAAGCTATAATTTGTAAGAATTTAATTCGTGCAACATACACAATAAAATCCCTTCGTTAACATTCTTACTTGCAGTTTTTTTTAAAAAGATATACGCAAATAAACAAAAAATTACCCTGCCAGATACCGTAGAAGTGGTGAAGCTCATCACTAATAGAAGGATGTATCATGAATACAAGAACGCACAAGTTTTCGATTAGTAGTAGTGGCGCCCACTAGTACACTGCTAACTTGCCCTCTACGCCACATGCAGTCATAAAATATATTTCTATTTATTGTGTTTTGAAGTACGAAGTGTTTCTTCTCGACTGCATGTCTTCTCCTGAGCTGCTACTGCTGTGTGTTTTGTCCAAGTATGTATTAGGTTCTATGGCATCCCTGATATGAAAATATGAGCTCTTTGAAATCGTCTGATTGGGAATCTTACTAAAGATGGCTGAAGTTGATTTTCTTTGAGGGCGATGTACGGGGGAGAAATTTGTTAAAATGAGAGTCTGGAATTTTTCTGCTGCGTCAAGCTCCTTATACTAATGTACAGTGCATGTTTACTCTGAGAAGTGTAAGTAAAAGCCCTTATTCCGACAGTTTTCAACTCGTAAAATTATAATTTTATTACAATCCAACAATGGATTATCCGATTAGGAGAGAGGTTATTTCAATACTGGGGGAATGGTAATCCGATTGTTGGAAATTTATAAAAAAATGCTTTCTTGGACCTCACTGATCAGGATGTCGGGCGCAGTAATGCAGTACAGAACACGATAATGTGTGGAATGGTGACGTAGTTGCAAGTGTCTCGTTGTAGAGAAATGACTTTTGTAATTTTTATGAAAGCACTAAAAAAATGCATATGAATACTTCGTGCCACCAAAGTCATGTCCGATGCATATATTATTAGCAGAAATTAAAATGATATTCAAGAATTTAATTTTAAAGGCTCAAAGAATTATTTTAAGTATGGCCATTTCACATTCAGAAACCGACAGAAACGCTTAGGAAAGAACTCCACGGAAGTTCCAAAAGCTTGTTTCGTTTTTGATTTAGTTGAGTTTTGAGAATAAAAGTGACATTTCACAATTGGGGTCGGTTTGCTGTTCTGTTGTGTGCCTTTATAGACGGACTGAATTAAGTTATTTAACACAGCGATATGCTTAACTGAAAGTATGACTAATATATAGATTTATTCATTGGACTGTTTATTCAATCGGAGAAACAATGGGGCCTGAATGAAGGGCTGCCTGTGTGCTGAAATTGTGAAATTTCGATCGATGGCAGCACATCCAGAGAGAGGAAAATTACCCAGTAACATCGCGAGCTCAATTGCTTCCCCATCTCTGACAAGATTCATGCGTAGATATAAGATATATGGACATGATATTAGATAAAACGTAAAATAAGATAAGATATAAGATAATATAAAACGTAAGGTATACGCACGTGAATAGATGACTACGGTGAAAATTTTGCTTGAGCTCACACTTCAGGTAACCACCTTTGTGTTCTCCAATAGTCATGTGAAGGTGCCCACATCGATGTGCTATTTTTCAATGCTTCGATGCATGTTGTTGAACTCAATCTCTCCCATGCGATATTTTCTAAGGGCAGAGGCTCTTCCAGAAAATAAATAACTTTTTCAGGAGCACGTAGACTGGCTTCGTTTCCAAAGAAATTCCGTTCCATCTTGCGAAGAGCATAGACCACCTGGTGTTCTTTGCTCAACTTCAATAGAAGTTGAGACAACTAAGTTAGGTTACAAAGCCTGTGCCGCTGCTGGACCAAGTTTGCTTATTCATGCCTCAACTGTACGCGGGCCGACGGCGGGCCAGAGTCCCAGCGGCCTCTGTTAATCAGAACTTCCGGCCCGAGTGTCCAAAACCCGGAAAACCTCGTCAGAATTTTGCAAAATTGATGCGTGTTATGGGCCGCGTTGACATCATTAATGACGGAGACTGAAGCTCATAAGTCGTGTAACATGAGCAAAGAAACCTAATTAAACGAACGATGAAAGTTTTCGGCCAAAAATTAGCTAAAGTCATGAGCAGCCATTTTTCATGGCGAGCGTAAAGTATTTGCTGGTCGGGCAAGTTATAGGAAGGATTGGAGTTGATTAAAATTCAATTTATCCAGCTTAAATCACGAACAGATTGAAATGTTTTCCGGAAATCAGAATATTCCTGCAAAGGATTTGCACCTTTTTGATACTTGAATACATAACCTCCCGAATATTTGAAGCATGTAACTAAGTCTAGTTCCTAAAAGTTATCCTAAATGTCATAGCTGTGTATGTCAGATTTAACCTGCCGTATCGTTAGTTAGAAAAACAGATCTGTAATTCGAGGTTCAAGGAGTTATTCAGATTTGTCTTTGCATATTTAAAGCGTAAACTCTCAAGTTCTTTCGGCGAAAGAAAGATTCAGAAACAGAGCAAATAATTCACTTTCGTTTTGAATGAGCATTTTCAGAAGTTGCACCGTTCCCAAGTGTGGTGCTTATTCAGACACTTCTAATGAACAAGCAATCAAGTGCAGTTCCATACTTGAAGGCCTAGAAAAAAATAGAAGCAGAAAAACCGGTCATCCATAATTGTAATTTTAAACGAACTTGCCAATAGAATTAAGTTTCCCTTTCAGATAAATAATGGAAGCGTTTTTTTGAGTAGCGGCCGAGCGGAGGCAGTCAATGAGCAGCATCTGCTGTGGGATAACCCATGTTTTGTATGCTCTGTGCACGCAACACGACAAAAAAACAAAAAAAATGAGCCAATGAATGGAGTTCCTGGACGGTGAATGAACCTCTACAAACTTTGGGAACTGCGCCATTACTTTTAGGCAAAACTTAAATGTTTTTTGCTGGTTGTACTCGTGCTGCTAATGGTTTAAGTTCTTTGTGAAATATGGGGCCAAAAGGAGAAATGTATCATTTTGTTTTCCCGATTTATCAGATGGGAAATTTCTTGTGTATATTTTATTTTTCCCTCATTTTTTAATCCTAGTACGTGACAAATCTTAAATAAAAAAATAAGAGTCGAATCAGCGGAATGATTCGTTCCATTGTAGGCAATTCAGCAAACTTCATAAAAATGCCACACTTGTATCCTGCTCGCTAAAAGCTTCAGCTGCCTCTGGATTTGTGTCAAATTATGACTGGGAAATATTCGAGATATTCGAGGGATCCCGCTCTAGGGCTGAATATCTGAGCGGGCTGACGGACTGACGGGCCTCCTGCCGCTAATCGGCAGCGCAAATTGCAGGCCCTCGAGTGGTTTAATTCCATAGACGTAATTGGCCAAGCTCGTAAAACTGTACGCTGCTCATTAAAATATCAGTAATTCGCATAATATTCAGCCGATTTTAGCTCATTTAGTGTCTGTAACTGCATGCATCAGCCCGTATACTGTCTTTTTGATGCCTGTCTGCTATTACTATCGGCTTAATGTTAGGCAAGTTATTAAAGCTTTAATAGGAGGGGTAAAATTTGGTGCGATACCTAGAGCAAGCGAGGTATTTTCGGCCAAATATTAGCTTAAGGACACCATTTATAGCGAGATGAGGGAATGGGTGTAAGTTTCATGGACATAAAATTTAACAGAAGCAAACAGCTGCAGCCATAGCACAACTGACCCGCTGTTGAGAGATATTTTGAACTGATTTAACTTAACATAGCAAAAGATACCGAGCGCGTGTCATGTGATGTTGACAACGGGGTAGGAAATTTATTCACTCAAAAACGTGAGTTAGAATATTACTATGACACGCGCATGACACCTTGTATCCTGCAAACACACAGCACATAAAAGCTTTGAAAAAACGATTTGGAAACATGTTTTTTCACAAATTTACGAGAAGTTTAGACGTATTGAAAAACAAAAGCATGTGAACGATATCTTCGGCAGCAGTTTTGAATGGTTTGAACGAACCTTTAAAATAAGAGAGTTCGTTTGAGGAATGAAATGACTACTCGTTATTCGGAGTTTAATTCCTCCTGCTCGGCGACCGATGTGTTCTCGAAACCATGAAGCGGGTCTTCTTTATTTTATTGTATGTACCTGTAAGTATTCCTAATTGAATGAGTCAGAAACATGTCAAACTTGTGCAAGTCGCTTTATAAAAAATGAAGAGTTAAATGAATTAATTTTTTCAATTCAGTTTCTAATTGATATAATAGATGAACAACTATATGAATACTGCTAGAAAAAATCAAGTTGACCCGGGCTGGCGACTAACTTTTATGCAATTCTTACTCTCGCCTTGTACGTAGGGCGGAAAGAAATACCTAAACCATTAAAAGGTGAACAGAGACAAACCAAGAGAGAGAGAGAGAGAGAGAGAGAGAGAGAGGGCAAATTCTCAGATCGTTATGCATCGAACAGGCCCCGCTGACGTGTGTGTGAGGAAGTCCCGGACTTCGCTGCCTGTCTGTCCTTAGTTCGCTTCATTTAATCGAGTAATTCGTCTAGGCAATTAAGGATGAGTTTAGCTTTCTTTAGTGGAATGCAAAATACAGTTTAATCAAAGTATGAAATCGCAAAACGTCCACGGGAACTCGTTCCCAGTGAACATTACTGCATGTGTTTTTTGTGGTCATAGGACGGAAATTATCAAACGTTGGAGCTACACGAATAGGATAATTCATGCAGCTTCGAATCCAATTTTGCATGAAACGAATCCAATTTTGCACAAAACGAATACAAATTATCAAACGTTGGACCTACGCGAATATCATAATTCATGCAGCTTCGAATCCAATTTTGTATGAAAAAAGGGTGTTGAAGTGAAATGTGCGACTCGATATTAATTCTGTTTTCATTTCGAATTCATATACAAATTAGGAGTAATCTCTCTTTCGTGGATGTTCCTGTAAAGCAAATTAATGCTGCCTATTTTGTGTAAATTTCTGAATACTTAATTACAACATACTGAACTTGGAGCCATTGCAAGGATTTTGACTGGCAATTTGCGCTTATGAAGCTAGCCAGCTACGCAGTTAGCTCGCTTCTCAGATGCTCTTTGCGAAAAATTGTTTCGCATGTCATGAATTTTAGTGCATGACTGCGTGAATTTAGCTGCTACAAGTTGAATACCTCCTGCATCTGCCTGCCATATTCATCACTGTACTGTTCAGAGGTCAAGCACAAACCGTATATGGCTTCGGATGCATCACTGGAAAGTACACGAATATAGTCATATACTGCAACAAAAGTCGAAGTTCAATGCAATGATCTTGACTTACTCAATTTATTCATAAATGTATTTTGTTCATATTCTACAAAGGAATATCATTTTATGGTAAAACATTTACAGCCATTAGCGAGAAATGCGCAAAAAAAGATGGCTGCACATATCGCTCATAAAATGTCTCCTATAGCTGTTTCTAAATTCAATTTTATTTTTGAATTACAGGTGCAGACGAAAACTTTCATGATTAATCGAATTTAGTTGATCCCAAAACAAGCATGAAATTAGAGGTCAAACTCATTTCTCCCCCCTCTTACATGTGGGGGGAGCTGGGTGATGTGGGGAGCATTTCTCCCCCTCTTACATGTGGGAAACATTTCTCTCCTCCTTCTACATGTGGGGAAGCATTTCTCTCCCTCTTACATCTGGGGAGCTGGGTGATGTGGGGAGCATTTCTCCCCCCTATTACATGGGGGGAGCAGGGAGATTTGGGAGAGCAAGTTGATGTGGGGAAGCAAGGTGATGTGGGTGAGCAGGGTACTGTGAGGGAGCAGGGTGATATGAGGGAGCAGGATGATGTAGGGGAGCATGGTGATGTGGGGGGGGGATTTCTCTAGCTAAAAATCGAAATTATGAAGTGGAACATCGTGTCTGAAGTCCAACTTGAATGCACTAATTATTCTGCAAGCTCACTGCAAGTCTGCTTGTATTCTGCAAACACACTGCTCGCCTGCTTGTTTTCTGCAAACACACAGCACAACTGCTTGTATTCTGCAAACACACTGCTCGTCTGCTTGTATTCTGCAAACNGCACGTCTGCCGTTATTCTGCAAACACACTGCGCTGTTTGTATTCTGCAAACACACTGCGCTGTTAGTATTCTGCAAACACACTGCGCTGCTTGCATTCTACAGACACACTTCGCTGCTTGCATTATGCAAACACACTGTGCTGTTAGTGTTCTGCAAACACACTGCACGTCTGTTTGTATTTTGCAAACACACTGCGCTGTTTGTATTCTGCAAACACACTGCGCTGCTTGCATTCTACGAATACACTGCGCTGTTTATATTCTGCAAACACACTGCGCTGTTTGTATTCCGCAAATAAACTGCGCTGTTTACATTCTACAAACACACTGCGCTGTTTGCATTCTGCAAACACACTGCGCTGCTTGTATTCTGCAGACACACTGCACGTCTGCTTGTATTCTACAAACACACTGCCCGTCTGCTTCTATTCTGCAAACACACTGCGCTGCTTGTATTCTGCAAACACACTGCGCTGCTTGTATTCTGCAAACACACTGCTCGTCTGCTTGTATTCTGCAAACACACTGCACGTCTGCTTGTATTCTGCAAATACACTGCGCGTCTGCTTACAATGTAACATCGACGAGTCTGCTGCAGTGGAAACTTGTTACACTTCTGTTGAGAAGTTTAAACGATGCTGTATTTTCTCTCAGTTGTGTATATAAATTAGCTATAAATAATTTTCAGTGTTGCACTAAGTATTTTTCTCTATGTTTCAAAACCGAGGAGAAATTCATATATACCCCGTTATCAATATGTACGATAAAATCATCGTTTAGGGAGTCAAAAGGAAATTCCAAGCGTGATGGATGGAAAAAATAGCATGGACAACCTCGTGGCTCCATGGCTTCGGATTTCCAGGCATTTAGGACAACTGGAGAAGATAAGATTTTAGTTTTGAGCGATTGCAGTAATGTAATGTTTGTAATGGCTTTCTACTGAGTCAATGAATGAATCGAAAGAAACAGACGTGAAATTTTCAGCAAATCTAAATATTGATATTCAATCGCTCGTGATCATTGAGTGATAGGATATAGGATTTCCCTTTTATGGTGTTGTCGATATTTTAACATTTAGATTTCATATCATCATTCGCATGATCCCGAAGCTAGCTTTCAATTTATTTTTTTTTGATTTTGTACTTACGTAAACTTCCTAAAACCTCCATTAGGAAGTTTACGTTATTGACCATTTCTTGCAAGCGCAACTAGATTAGACAAGGCAATGTCAAATGTTGAGACCTGAGTGAGTTTAAAATTGCTTGGCATTGTTATTAATTTTCTTCCTCAAGTTCCATAACGACTTTCTTGGCCGCGTCACATGATGCTTGACCAAGACCACGAGGCGAATGATCAGGAGATGATGTTCCCATGCACAGATCATATGTTCTGTCAGCTCGGGGGCTATTCTGAGCCCGAAGGTGCGAGTGTAAACGTAAACCCTAGACACTGACAGTCATTCACGGTGGTGCAACAAGGCGGCGGTTCTTTCAGTCATATCCAACCTCGGTAACGTCAGAACACCCTCCGGAAGTTTCCACTTTCAATTCCTCATACTGCACGTTGGCGGTGAAGAAACACAATGGTTGTGGCTTTGCTGTGATGAATTCATTGTGAGAATGTTTTCATTAGCTTAGGTCGGAGATTTGCGCCGCAGCGTTGTTTGTCCGCAATCTCCTTGCTCGCCCTGGCGCTTTATTATTCTCTGACAAATGAAATTTTTCTACGACCTTGAAGCTCCAAAAAAACGTGTCCATGCCTAAAATCCAGTTAGAAATTAAAGTTGACAAAATTTTATTTCATCGGGATGTTTTTAAATGAAACTTTTGATTTTCTGTTTGCTTGAACTATTGAACTAACATTTATGTGGTATTTTTATTTGTCATTTTGGACCAAAATCAACCTCGAGGATAGAAACAAATATTGTCTCGACTCTCCAAACGTTTTTTGATCCCACTCAAAAATATTTATTGCATTGCGTTCAGTCATCAATTTGAAGAACAGGCTTTACAGGCAACTCGTTCCAAATTTTTCATGCGAATTTCGTATTTTGATGATATTTGCATGCACACACACTGTTCGAAACTGTTGGAAGGAAAAAATTTAGGCAAATCTCTTAAATAAATGTAAAATCCCATCTTTTAAAACTGTCAATTGACTGACTGCATTTTAAACTATGGCTTCGAGATTCATAAGATGCATTGACTGATATTCGATCAATGAGGAGAGTGCATAGAGGAGCAATAAATGTGTGTTTGATTTTAGACCACGGCGCCAAAGTCAGTAAGCACAGGAGCAGTTACAAAATTTTTGTTTTCGAATGAAAGGTTGCGAATTCTGTCGTGTTATTCTCGCAGGGCCCAGCAAAGTTTACGAAGATGTTGTTGTTGGCCCTGACCTTGTGCCAGCCTTCGAATAAAAGTATTGCAAGGTGCCAGGTCTTATTTTAGTCTGTCAGACATGACTTCTCCTTCACTCAAGAGAACCGATTTACTTGACGCAGACTCCATAATTAACTGAGAAATCATAGACACTTTTTCAAGTAATTGGTATACACGATCTTCGAAACTCGATTCCTATCTCTCTATTCTCCTTTGCATGAAGATTCTACGCCTTCAATTTAGAGGAACTGATTCTTCATGCTAATTTAGACATATCTCATGCACCAAAATTGGTATGAAGAATCATTTCTATCAATTCACCTCACTTGAAACAGATTTCAAACAAATGCATTTTTATTCGTTTGAGAACTGACACAAACTCAAATTCAGGCAATTTGAAGTTTGGCTAAATAAAAAGAAAGGGCAGTCTGCAGGAAATTGACTTTCAGAGGCCCATTCGAGCTCAGCAGGCCGGGTCGCAGCCACGCGCTGCCGCTTCGTAACGAAGGCTTGAAGAAGAATTAAAAGAAGCTGCTCATCTGAAGCTCTCGCAGCCAAACAGCCAACGCAATCTAGAGCCCTTCCAAGCTTTCCGCCCCAAGTCATGGACGATGCTGCATAGTATGCTTCGAATTTTGTTGTCATACTGCATAAGATACTACATAATATGCTTCGAATTTTGTTCTCGTACTGCATAAGATACTACATAATATGCTTCGAATTTTGTTGTCGTACGGCATAAGATAATACATAAAATAGCGCGTATCATGCTTCGAATGTTCGTTTTCCGATTAGGAATCCCTGAGTTACTTTGGCAATGGAGGTTAGAAAACAAGTAGAAACATTCGGAATTATGTAGTTATAACGATAACATAGGCAAAGGATTGTAGTTTTACATCGTCGTGAATACGAAAAGAACAATTTTAAATCCTAGAATTTCTACATTCATAATCACAATATCCGTCGAGGTATATTACCTATCTCTTAAGAATTTATTACTCAACCACAAAGAATGACTTCAGTTGTCCATGTCACAAAACGAGCGTGCATTCGTTGAAATATCACAACAAACTCAGCCGTCCGTGGCAGTGGAACCTGGAGAATAATCGCTGGTGCAGCTGGACCGGAAGCGAGTAAAGAAATACGTCGCTGGAATAGCAAGTGAAGATAATTCGCTTCTCCTTCGCGCGAAACCAGGCCGCAAATCTCGCGAGGAGCGGAGGCTGTGCTCAGAAAATATCAGGCCAGAAATAAGCAAAAGTGAAAACAACCGGAATTTCAAAGAATTAGTGCCGCTGATCGTGAAAAAAATGGGGAGTTATTCGCGTTAAGGAACAGGTAAATGGACTGGTTTCGAGTTGGCATCTCGCTGAACGGGCTCGAATTTCGAAGCCTATGAAGGTTTCCCATGGTTCCTTCTGGCGCAACAAAAATGCTATTCCATCCGATGCTCCCGTTAAATGACGTTTGAGGCAAAGTTGATCGAATATTTAGTTTTTTTTCAGGCTGTGCAAATTTATAAATTGGAGAGTACCTTCAGTGATGCGAAAGATATAATCTTCTCATAAAGTGTCCGTAAATACCAAGATGAAAAAACACGGGATCAAAATACATTTTTCTTATTGTTGAACAAATTTTTTGGTGTGTGTATGTCAAGTAGTACATGAAATATCAGTCACATACATAGCAGTAGGAATGAGATACGAACACCAGGCCTAGCATCTTGAAGACCCAATTTCGATAGAGCTGCGGAAAATGCTGACCATCGTACTATTGTCGTTCTTCGGATGGCTTGAGGTGTAGCAGGAGCAGGGGGGAAATCTTGGAGCTTATCCTTATTAATACTGACCCTTATAGGCTTGATATTTCACGGAAATTGTACGGTGCAAAATGCACAAGGAAAACTTTGTGCCGTCCCAATGTAACTTTTGTCGCTCGGATGTCGGGCTTGTGAGGTGCGTGAGCAAAATAGACGGATTCGATTTTAAAACAGAAGCAAGATCTACGACATCAAGTCTGTTCCGTGAACAAAATCTGCTACTCGCCGACCGTGAAAGAGATAACTTAATTGCTAAACATCTCTGTAATAATGAAAGAAGACAAACGTAGGATAGAATAAGACAATTGAAACTACACAAATGTACAAACGAAATACGGTAAAATGATTGTCCAAGAGCAACACGGAAGCGGAATGAGAAAAATGTTAAACTGAGAAAAACTGCTAGTGGATTAGCTTCTTGAATTGAAATTGGATTACATTTAAACCCCTGATTATAATGGATTAAATGGGTCATCATGACGACGGGTCTTATAGGTATGGATTTCGCTTCCGATCATTTAAAAGATATGTTGCCAATGCAATCTTTTGCAAATTTGCTCGAAATATACTTTATATAATACATCCCATTATGTGATATGTAATACCGACCCAAGCCTGTTCTAGTATATATAGAACAGAAATAATCGGAATAAAATTTGAAACTAATGTTGACTTGAGTTGGTAACGGAAATGAATAACAAGTTACTATAAGAAGTCAGGGCTCTGGACTCCCATGATAAATTTAGTTGAAAGTCAAAGATTTTGGGATATTAAACAAGGTAGGTGCTGAACACTTTCTTCGTCATTTAAGACACAAAAAGAATTCATATGAATTTTTAT
>VOMN01103378.1:0-12496 GCA_014899125.1 Orchestia grillus
CAGCATGGTAGCTGGGAGACGCTCGGCAGGGTAGCTGGGAGATGGCCGTGAGGCGGTGGAGGCGCAGTATCAAATGCACCCAGCGCTTCCCAGCCCCCGCTGCCCACAGGCTGGGGGACCCAACACCCTTGGCTTTAACTCTAAGCTCTTCGCGCTTTTTACGGCGCGTCGACACTTTTGTTCGAGGGTGTGGGGCTCATCGAAGTCTGCCCTTTCTCACAGGGCGCTTTCTCAACGGAAACTCACTTCAGCTCAGCTCAAGGTGCATCTGCCCCTGCCTCTACAGTACCTCCTCACCCTACCGTCATCGAAAAATTTTGATCTGTGCTAGCGAAACTTAGGTCCTCATGTGAAACGCAGTACCAGTCAAATCTTTGATCAATAATGCATCAAAATTTTTGGTGCGACACCCTATTCGTCAAGGATGTTAAATACTTCACCAAAGCTGAGCCCAAGAACAAAGCGTCAGTTCCAATTTGACAGTGGTGCCTCTGCATATAATCATAGAGTATCGCCTTGACTCGAGCGCTCCTCAGTCGGGGGGTTCTCTCGAATTTACCGCTTTTGCGTCGCATGTGCTCTCGAATGCTGTGGTTTGGCGTGTGAAGATTACAGTAGTAGAAAATGTTGATAGGATCGTAACTCCGGAGAGAAAGTTGGACTGAATGGTGCGAAAAATAGCGCACTGCGTTACTGGATCTGTTGTTCCAATATCGGAGAGTATCCCTCCGGAATATTACGGCAATCCTCAGGAATGAATTTATCTAATCATTCGGTAACACAAAACAAAAATCGATGCTGAACCTGTAGAAAGATCCATGAAGTCTAAAGAAAGCCTTATGAATTCAACTGAAAATCTCATGAAACCTACAGTTAGCCAGATAAAGCCTATAGAAGGCCTCTGAAAGCCAATAGAAGACATCAGGAAGCCAAAAGAAAGTCTCGTAAAGCCTACGCAAGGCTTTATGAAGCCTATAGAAGGCCCCAGGAAGCCTATAGAAGGCATCAGGAAGCCTATAGAAGGCATCAGGAAGCCTATAGAAGGCATCAGAAAACCTATAGAAGGCATCAGGAAGCCTATAGAAGGCATCAGGAAGCCTTTAGAAGGCATCAGGAAGCCTACAGAGGGCATCAGGAAGATTATACATAGAAGGCCTCATAAAATATGCAGAAAGCCTCATGAAGGTATCAAGAATCTTCTAGGAGGCATCAAAAGACTATAGAAAATATCATGTAGTTTACAGAGGTCTGTAGGAGCATCATGAAGTATTCAGAGGCTTACAGGAGTATCATGAAGACTACAAAGGTCTACAGAAGTATCATGAAGACTACAAAGGTCTGCAGGAGTATCATGAAGACTACAGAGGTCTGCAGGAGTATCATGAAGTCTACAGAGGTCTGCAGGAGTANGTCTGCAGGAGTATCATGAAGTCTACAGAGGTCTGCAGGAATATCATGAAGTCTACAGAGGTCTGCAGGAGTATCATGAAGTCTACAGACATCCTCGTACAGCCCTGCCAAGCATGGTGGTGAGCTACATGTTATCGCAAGGCCAGAGGTTACCATCGTTTCTGCACCAGATTGCTGAGATCGCTCGGCATGACACCCGGGAAGCCATCAGTTACCAAAAACCATCACAAGAAAACAAACGGGAATCTCGTCCATTCCCGGATTCCAGTCGAGGAAGCCATGAGTGTCTAGAGCAGCTTTGTGCCTCTGGCAGGTCTATCAGCAGCCCGCCCGGCTCAACTCATTGCCTTTTTGCTCCCAGTGTTGCGGTATCTTTTTTTGTTTCGTTTGCCCCAAGAAACCGGATTTTTGCCGCAGGAAATAATTACAACAATGGTCAAGCCCCTCGGGATCAAGTGCAGATTAATGCCATCATTGTTTGGGGCGGCTGAGTTAAATTCAATTAGGTAATTGAAGAGGCCACTGCAGCCGAGGGACGCGGCCGCTGTGCTCGTGTGTTCTGTAGGGAGATCATACATCCTGCTGTCACTGAAGTACATCCTTGTTATTTCTGAAGAAAAAATGATATGAAAATTGGATAACTGAAACAAGAAGACGCTCAAATTTAGCAATTGATCGTTTTGAGTACTGGATACTTTTAGTCATCCCTACATTTTCTTTTCTTTGGCCAGAAGTTGTGAGTGGACACGCTGCAGGTAAGGTCTGGGTCAGTGCAAGAACTACCATCTGTTTTTATTATGCACTGCTATGCAGACCAAACTAGTTCCATCTACTCATAAACCTGCGGTGCACGTCCATAACTATTCCAATAACTCGAATTTGCAGAGAAAAAAAGTCCTATATTCATCCTAATTCGCCCCTGTGCACAGAAGTTCCAGGAAATTTACAAACGATGGGGTCATTATTGTTTAGTATGCCTATATAAGAACAAGTTTTTTATTTATTTTCTTTCAATTTGATGAGTGTTGTATAGAATTTGTTGTACATGGGTCTAAGACTTCTTTCTCTTATTCGGGCAAACTTGTTGGATTCTATTTTTACTTAATATATGGACTAAAAATAGTTGCTTTGCGAAATTTATTGACTCTAACTATGCGCATTCCTGAAATGAAATATTCAAACAGATCATTATTTCGTAATATATGTTTAAATTTTCTCTCTATTTCTATCCATTTTATGTTTTGAAAAATTTATCCCAAAACATAAGAACGCACTGAGAAAAGTTTGGATTTATTTCTGTAATTAAACTGAGACATAATTGAGAGTCATAAATAGATTATGACGCACATAACAACGAATTTTTTAAGCTTCTGTTGCAAACTACTGTCTAGCTTGCCAATAGCTTGATAGCATGTATTGACAGGTTATACGTGCTGATGCAGCTTTCGATAAACACCTGAAAAAAAAACCTTGATGTAATCCTGATCTTATTCACTAATCAATTGGGCTGAATTGACATTTTGTTATATCGAGTAGACTCGATGCATTTATTAAGTATAGCCCCACGCAGTCGTACTTATCCTTGGTTGTAGCATGCCACTGCAGTTCTGAGCTGACGAAAGAACGATGAAATACCCAGATGTGTCAAACTAGCAATCCTCAAGCCTCATTTCATCCTTGTTCAATGTTTTGAAAATGCTACCATTCAACACTGCAGAAGTGCAAACTTCCCAGCCACGTTCAAGTACCTAAAAAAGGAAATTACTCCACACCTTGCGTCCATGTACGTCGCTTCAACAACGCACGCGTAATTTGCGTGGAGCTTGCAAGCGGCGCAGAGTGATTTTCGCTTCGGATGAGCGCATCGCGACCCTCATGATGTACCTGAATGTGGTCTGGATTATTATGTGTTGTGTGCATGCCTTTCATTAGGTAAAAATGCGAAATACTCGAACCTAACCTATGGTCCAATTTTGCGTAAAATGAGTTTTTATTTGGCTAACGACAGGAAAATGTGTTTTTAGGTGTCAGTTATTTTAAACTGCATTTGAGAATAAATCTACATCTCTGTTTTGGATAAGATCTCGTACCCAAAACAGTTACAATAAAATGAGTAATAATTTATGTACTGACTTATAAACTGCCAATTATTTTGCTTCACAGAAAATTTAGCCTAAACTTTTCTCGAAGATTGTTTCGATTGAAAATAAATGAATCTTCTGTGGACGAGAACATGACGAGCTATACCGGTCTAATCTATCTATTCAAATTGATTTGAAAATTGCGCACAGAAAATAATTATCTCTAAAAGTTATCTCGTAATGTGCATCGAATAAGGCAAAGGTGTTCCAATAAGAGTATAAAATATGTAGAATGCATACCTATCGACCTTTTTCAGTTATGGAATTTATCTGAAACTTTTCATTACAAACGCCCAGAACAGCTGAGACTAAGATATATTCAAATATTTATTAAAAAAACATGTGCTGTTGGAATAAAGTGAACTTAAATACATATCAAATTTAAGAGCTCATCGATGCACCAACAATCGTAGTTTACTATTATGGTAATTTCGAAAACATGAAATTCTTGTCGTATTTTCAACATCCCAGTAGTAAACTGTTCCCAGTTACCTTGCAGTTTTAATGCTCACCCGGCATCTCACATTTTTCTCTTTAACCACTCACTTTCATCAGCGGCAACCCTCAGCAGCAACGGCATCATATCTAAGTTGAACTAAATATATTCTTCTTTCAGACGCCCAGAAAGTCTCGCAAGTTTTGTCAGAATGCTGAGCTTATTTCTAAATTCAACGACGTTGGCAGAGGAGCACTGTATTTTCTGCCTTGTTATTGCAGTAATCAAATTTGAGCCGCCATTGATGCAAGTTTTCTTGTTAAAAGTTAACTGAAGAGGTCGGGGCCAGTGCGAGGCGTGCTGCGGCGTGCTTAGAGCTGGCGTTCGCAGTCGCTACTTCATTGCAATCCCATACAAGATTGTGATTTCAAAAGAAACACTCCCTTTAGATGTAAGATTGTTAGTGATTTTGAATTTTATTTACGTTTACGAGCTTTAGTCGTGTCGGTGTAGGATATGCGTCGTTCGTCGCTCGTCTCAAAGTGAAGAGTTACAGCGTATCCATTCTCAAAAGGTTCAAGCCACCTTCTCTATATATTTGCCTCTGAAGTTTGGTTACTCCAGTCAGAGTTTTTTCAGCGCTATTGTTGTATGAAAACTTTAAGAGCGTTAGCAGAACAAAACTATTTACATCACTGGTAGAGTCTGGAATTAGGAGTAACAGATTGAAGCAGTGAAGTCATAGTGTTCTCTCTAAAAGAGAGAAATATATTTGTTTAAATTATTATATTTGTTGAAATTCTAGAAGCATCAACAGATCATGCAGAATCACAATTCTTTGGCATTACTTTTGCGTATTAATACTTTTTTCTGCGAAGGAGCGTATTGCCGCTAAAATTTGTCGTTCTGAACTGAATGCTAGGCAGGATTTGTAAATTTCATTTGCTTACTGAATGTTAAATAAAATTTGTAAAGTTCAAGTCTTGCATGGGCTCTAGATGAAATTTTCAAATTTTGATTTCTGACTTCCCATACTTCAATTCTGAATTAAAATCTAAATTAAATCGAAAATTTCAGTTCATGAATACACTCCAAGCAAAACCAACAAATTTGAATACTGGACAAATACTGCACCAAATTTGGACACTTTCCATTCCGGATGTTATTCTGGAAACTCATAAAACTTTTTTTCAATGAATGATTAAATTATTTTAATCCGAGGCATTCCATTTTTTACCGTATTTGTAAATTGAATCGTGATTAAATACAGGCATAATTTGAGGGTTTAAAACATTTACTTTATTCTAGATAAAATTTGAGACTTAATCCTTCACTGATTTGTAAACTCCTTGCCAGACACACACGACAGGTGCCTGTGCTCGCGCTGCAGGCGACGCCTACAGACGGGCCTGTGCTTCACAATGGCACAGGCGGGTTTGTACAGGCGACCGTGCAAGGAAAACACAGGCGGGACTGTTCAGCTGATATATGACAGCTGACACCAAAGCTCCACATGGCGTGCAGCGATGGACAAGTCTTTGTCATCACGCGCGGGCACCAGCACATTTAGCATTAGCGTTCATGCCTTCCTAATGTTGAATTATGCATCGAAAGACTCATTCGTTGCAGTTATGCGAGTGATCACTTCTTCAAATAGACATTAGACGTGAGAAATAGCGTGCTCAATTCCCTACTGATGTGTCAAAATAAGCTCCCAGAACACAAAATTAATCACCTGCTATTAATTAATACGGTGTAGGACCTTTACGACCGCGAATAGAGGCGGCAATTCTGCTCGACATTGAGTCTACAAGTGTCCTAACGTACACCTGGTCGATTTTAAACCATCCTTGTATCAACTAGTCGTGTATAGCAGCCACAGTACGTGGACGATCTTCTCGACCTTTAACTTTTCGTTCTAGGTGACCCACAAAATTCCTATTGGGTTCATGTCTGGGGACTTCACAGCCCAATTTAAATGCCTGGCATATCCTGAAGGACTGCGATACCAATTAATGTCAGTTCTAGCCAGATACACACGGTAGTTGTCATTCTGAAAGATAGGCAAAGCAACATGTCAGTGCTTCATTCAGTTATAGTGTAGATGGCAAAATTTGATTATCGCAGCAGTTCAGTGTAGTCATGCTGGTTCAGTTTGGTGGAGACCTCAACTAAACAACTCACTGCTCTGTAGTTCAAACAGACCTGGAATATAGCAGAGCCTCATTCTCCTTGCATTGCCTCTTCTACATCCGCGTCATTGAAAGCTTCATGAGGTCTTCGATGAACTCGACGACGGGCATCATTGGTATAGAGACACAGTAGTGATTCATCGGACCACATGACACTTCTCTACTCCTTTACAGTCCAATGGACATGTGTTTTGGCCTGGTTTAAACGAGTGGTTTTGAGGGGGTTATACGAGCCACTCTGCTTAATATATCCATTGCATGGAGTTTGCTACGAAGAGCTTGTCGAGAAACAGCAGAAGAAGGACCATCATTGACGTTTGCAGTAGTTTTATCGTTGATACCGAGTGATTCCGGTCAACAATTCGGAACACAAGGCGACAGCCCTTATCGGTAACAATTTCTTCCGACCAGAACTTTGTCTTAAATTGCTGAAAGTGCCACATTGTTTCCAATGTTGGTAGACCCTCATACCAGTGCGACAAGAAACACCAACGAATTCCGTTACTTTCTTCACTGGATGTCCCTTAGCTAGACCAAATACAATAGGCCTTTTTTTGTCATTCCGAAACGTCTTTCTTTTATCCCTCTGTTGGGGATCAACTAAATAACAAGTCTATGCCTAGCAAGCGCTGAATGAAGGCATTCATGAGTGTTCTATATTTCCATATAACCTAATCTTCACTTACAGCATTGAAAACCGATTGTCGAACGTAGTAAATAACTGGAGCTCGCAGAACAATAGGTGACTGATTTCTTGTCCTAATTTTTCGTTTAACATAGTTTTTTTCTGGAATATTTTTCTTTGGGAGTCCACTGGTAATGAATGAAAAGGAAGAATCAGACAAATTCAATGAGAATATCTAAGAATAATATAATGCTCACTCTACAAGCTCACACACATTTTCGACTGGTGGTGAATTGAAGAAAATGAGAAACGAAAAAGTTTTTAGTCAAACGTTATCACTGATAATTTTACAACGAAACTCATCAATTCACGTTCAGTACCATGGAGATACCTTGGATATGTTTGGGCCTTCACGCCCGGGCCACACTGGGGTGCCGCCACATCGCAATAATTCATAAGAATAACTCGGAAAGTTTTTCAACAGTCTTTAGTTAATTAATCTTGCCTGAATTGATAAAGTTATTCGCACATCATTTTCTAAATCAGATTCGCTTTCTGTTTCCCTCACCTTAGTCTAAAAATTTGGAAACAAACACGCATGTTCGCTCGAGCGTACCTCCAGAGGCTCGTGGTGCGGTAGCATGAAGTGCGGGAACAAAGATGTTCCATTATTCGAGGCTGAACTTTCCCGTGGAGAATTTGTTTGTTATGGAGGTGTCATTCTTCATAAAAGCTGTCATGTAGCTGGCAGTCTTCATAGGCAGGGGCCCCCCGGCGCGATGCCCCCGACGCAGTCCACATTGCAATATGAGAGGTCACGTCTCCCCTGCCTGCCGAGCTGCAACGCGGAGCATTTCCAACGCTCCGTCCAATTGAGCTGGCCATCACCTGGAAATGATCAGCAACTCTCCTTGGAAAATTACTACGAACTGTCGTGATGGAATCTGACGTGTAGACTTCCCCGTAAATTAACAGGAACTGCCATCAGGGTAATTGACGGACAGACTGCCAGGGAAATTGTCATGACGAAGCTTTTCCTGGAAATGTACTAAAAAATTTTTCCAGGTCGAAATGGCAGAGAAATTAAGGAGACTGCCTGTACGGGAAGAAGACTGGAAAATTTCCCTGCAAATGAGTAGAAAATTTCTGTACACAGTTTATCCTTGAAATTTTTTCAAAAATTTTTAGAAACAGAAACATTTAGAATTTAGACTATTGGAAACATTTTTTCAAATAGTCTCAAATAAGTGATGTGAGAACAGTCAGCCATTTATAAAAGTATGATAATATTAGGCAGAAATTGAGTCGGAATTTTCCCTGGAATAACCACAGAAATTTTTATGATGTCCGAGCTCGATGAATATCAATATAACCTGTCAATGTTACGGAAGAAATTTCTTTGAAGCAATTACTTTTAATACTTTCCTTTGCTGTTTTTTGATATCCGGAGATCTAGCATTACAATATTTTTTGAATGATTTAAGGAGCGTGAAGCTGAACCCAAGAGAAATTAAGTTTTCGAGAGCTTTGAAACAAAATGAACTGTTCGGTGCCCCATCCAGTACGTAGAGGTGGTGTGGCAGCATGGAAACCAATCACAGCACTCAATCACTCACAGGCCTCACCGCTTTGGTGTCTGCACAAAGCACCAAGTCGTCCAGTCCCAAATTTTCACTCAAGATCTTTCGATGCGTCCACCTGTAATGGAATATTAAAGAACTTCTGCCCCTCAAGCGTGGAAGCTCTACAAACTTGAATTTTTTCTTTTATTTCCCATGTAACGCAATTTTATACTTGTATTAGTTGTCGTGTAATAAATTAACCAAAATCTTGAGCGACTTGTGAGGAGGAATAAGATCAGGTTCTGAATTAAAGTTCACTTAATCAGCATCACACATTTTTGCCATGTAAGTTTAAATAAATAGAAAATTATGACTTCCTCACGAACCGATTGAATCATGTTGAACCCAAATTGAACAATGTTCCTATTATTCCTTGCCAACTCCTGGCGCGTGTCTCATTGTATCACCCTTCAATTCGCTCCATTCAATAGAAGAATTGAAATTGAGATTTTTGACTGCAGCCCAGGACCTGCAACAGGAAATCTTGTCATGCGCAGGCCCGTAGCTTTGTTTAACTTGGCTATCATAACTGAATTAGCGAAGCCCTTGGCCAACTTTAATGATTAGCAGGCCTTGGGCCTCCGTCTGAGGAGGCCTGGGAAATTTTATTCCCACACCTGCCAAGAAGCTGCACAGAATTCCTACAAACACTCGTGGGTAAAACTAAAAAACAGGCTGCAGATGCGTAAGTTTTAATGTCTCAATATTTAGCAAATAACCTTGAAATCGAAGCTATAGCAACCAAAATACAATATTTTTTCAACGTATTGAGATATTATAATATTTAGCAGCATTGGGTATAAGAATGGCAACGCCAGTTGAACATGTCGGCACCTGCTGAGGCTAGATATGTCTAACAATTACAGTTCATGCAGCGCGAAAGAACTCGAATGCACTTTCAAAATCATGAGCTCCAATTGCTATTTTGATTTTGCATACATAGCAAGCCTAAAAACAGTCCAAAACTATATCAGACACATAAGCTTTTTTGTTAAGACTTGCAGAGCTCTCACCATGAAAAATAACTACGGATTTATAGAAATCTAAAAGCCATCCTTTCCTGATCAGGAATATTCTTTTGATTATTAAAAGGCACGTATAATAATTTGGCTAGAAAGGAATTTATACCGTTAGCAATATACATCTATCGAATTTTACCGACCGACATGAACTTTTTCTATCTACGAATATACAATAGTTTGGACTGTCAAACACGTTCTAGCTTGTTGTGCCGACAGCGCCTCTGAGTATTTCTACATCGACTCAAACGATTAATTCTTAACTATCGTAATTTATGAAACAATTGAACTCATCGAATAAGATTCCGAAATGATGAAAAATCATCACTATTTAAAATCGAACAAAAATATTCAGAATAATCGTAACAGTTCCCCAATCCCTGCTCTTAAAATATTCGTAAGTGTCGATGGTGAGTAATTCAATCCTCGAGAATTCTGGTAAAATATGCTTCATTATCGCCAGGCGGGCCTTGCTTTCTCATCGTCGTCATTCTAATTAGCTTCTGTTCGAGTATCGTCAGTGTCCCTTTCACAGTTTTATCCCCGTCACCTATGCACTGCTCAGAAAAACGCGTTTTTTCGCCCTTTCATTTTCGGATTTTTTTTTCATTGATCTGTTGTTCACAGGTACAACGGGCCTGAGCTACGCTACCACGGGTTCTGTCACGGTCTGCCGTGTTCATCTTCGCAAGTGATTTTCAATATTATTTTTCGCTCCTTCGCTTTTATGCTTTAAATATGATCTCCTCTACTTCATAAGACTCTTGCCTAACGGAAGAGTTATTCAGGAAAGTTATACAAAAACACGAACAATTCTAGAACTCTTTCTAACATAAATTTGCTAGCGTAAATACCAGCGGGGTTTTGTTTGTGCGAGGACAGTTGTCAACGATAGAAAAAAGAAAGGGTGAGTTGAGAGTGAATGTTTCGATCTTGATCATACCATTGAATTCCGATCCTTCGAACTCGCATGTTCAAATCGATTAAGAAACATAATTGAATTCAGAAAGACTACCCGCTGATTAATAAACCGTCTATAGAGTTATGGCAGCACCTCAAATATCTTCTGACACCCTAACCCACTAAAACCTAAATTTTTCTATGGCTTTACATAGTCGAGATTTTTCAAGTTTCCCCGAATAATCTCCAGCTATGATGTAACTTTGGGAATTTAAATACACAGAAATATTCTAAAATTCACGAATAGAGGAAATGAAGTATTAAGTTTCTTTTAAAGGTAAATAAATGTCATTCGTTCCCATCATTACATGATGTATCATGTATTTTGTACATTTAAAGCTGCCACAACTTTGCTGTGATAAGAAAAATCTGCTGATCGAAATGAAACTTAATCTCGTTTTTGTTTGTTCTTAAGAGCCTCGGGTGTTTTTCGAATGTTCGAGAAGCTGGGCCAGTTTAACTTATTCTTTAGATGGCAAAGTTCAGTAGAACTGCTCGACTGCGAAGGCAAAAACAGCGAAGGCGTTGAGTATAGAGAACAAGCGTCCGATACAGTTGCGCCTATCAGCGACTTCGTCGAAACTTCTCGTCGATTACGAATGATTGAAGCCGAGCCTGAGTTCCGAGTGTAGATTTTACCAGGCATTCAAACGAAATATTCCAAATAAGGCAAAAGTAATACAAGGCTTTTGCAAACAGCGCCACACAGATTGAGACTTATTCCGAAAGTGAATGTTGCTAATTTGAAAAATATTAGTTTCAATCTTGTTTGCTAAACAATATTTTTTCGGTTGAACTATGCGTTTAGAAATAAGGTACACAGTAAAGTTGAGTCGGTTTGTGAGAAATCCGTAGAATGTGTGATCCAGTGTTCCTTGAATATCTTTTATAATTCATGAATAGATAGATGAAGCAAACTTAATTTGAAAACTCGACTCATAGAAGAGTATTAAAACTAAAAAAAGTTCAGTGCGTGTTTGGTTATTGCCATGTTTGACTCGTCCTTGACGGTTCCATGAACTTTTTCAAAAGACACGAACAATTTGAGCGAATGACAATTATCTGCCTACACCTCGATACGAGCTCGTTGCCCTCGTGTAGATTGTGCAGAGTATGAACCAACTTTACAACTGTAACTTTACAACGGTCAGCTACCCTTTTGATCTCTAGTGCTTGCACAATAGCCTGCGCTGGCATCTGATTCGAATGGGGGAGAAAAATTAACGAGGGTTGTTCGAACTATTGCAAACCGCACATGGATATGATCACTGTTTACTTTTTCGGGAATATTGCTAGATACGTAATAGCAACCAAGTCAATTATGGTACTTCTGAAATTTTTAACTCCGATCTGTTGTTTCCTTCCAGCATCAGAAGAACATACATAAGATTGGAAAAATTGGCTTTAGTATCAGATATTACCTCACTGAACAAGAATTTACAGCGCTATGTTGCTCTGTTAACTTTACTAACAAAGGAAATTGTTGCTTTGTTGGTGAAGAAATTTCGATTTAAAGAGATTTCGGTGCTGTGTGAGAATTCTCTTTCAGTAATCTCGAAAAAAGCGCTTTATCATGCGTCTTTGAAAGAGGCCGCATTTGAGTGTTGCCACGCCAGGCACGTGTGGCGGGGACCACCTCCCTGATATTCTCTCAGATGGACCATATCTGTTTGGATTAACTCTCATGTTCAGAATTAGGGATGCCGCATGAAGGGAAGAGGCTGGAAAATCTGAAGAATTTTTTACTTAGAAAAAGCGATAAGAAATATTTACTGCAATATTGTTTGCGAAGGCAAAGCGTTTTTGGGCACCTGGAGATAATGTACTTCTCTGAAATTTTTAACATCTTTCCCATTTGAGTTTCAAAATTTTTACTAATAACGATTCATTTCGAAAAATTTATACAAGGGCATGAATTATTTCATCTACAATAACATTTTTTACATTTCTATATATTTTCATTAATTTCGTTTCTGGGTAATTATTCTTTGGAAAATCTCCACATGATTGATATTTTTTCATGATGAAGATTGCACTACCTTGATTTTTGAGAATAACACTGGGGAACACTCATTTTGTTGCATTAAGAGA
>VOMN01103388.1:0-15341 GCA_014899125.1 Orchestia grillus
AAAATTGATTCTGTATTAAACCTGCGTCATATTCATTACTGGTACAATATTGAAGAACGAGGAACTTGAAAATTCACTGACCTGACTACGAAAGCAAAGTTCTAGCATTACCATTAATTTTTTTTCATGCTGTTTAGTTACGAGGAAATGAGAAATTATCGTTTTGGCGCAGGAACAGGACAGAACTAAAATTTGGTTACACAGTATGATTGATATGATGACAAGATGGAGGTGCGGGAGCGGGTTCCCTGCTATGGGTCTTGGGTTGGGTGGCTGTAGAGTGGGCAATTCATTGTGGGCACGACTGAGGTCGGACTGCAATAGCGCTGAAAAACTGGTCAGAAGTGGTTGCCATTTATGGACAATGAGTCTAATAATTTTTTATGGCAACCGGTAAGAAAGATATTGGGTCGTTTACGTAATAATCAGGGTCTTGTAATAGTTAAAAAAGTTGTAATTGGAAAAAATGACTGAAATGTTGTAATAGTGGTGATGTGAATAATTAAATAGTATTCGCAAATTACATCGCTGGGTATGTTAGTCGAAATATACTGACAATATTCTTCTTCAAAAATGTTGCAAGTTTAACGCATTTATGTCATATGTATATAAATACGTGAATAAATGTGTTGATCACAAGTGTTACGCGAGCAGCACTCGTATTTCGGTCAATGAACTGCTTTGCAGTTCCTGGAATCTTATTAGAAGGTCGATGTACTGTGGTGTTTAGCAAACATTGAGCGATAAAGTTAAAAATGTATTCGCAAAACTCGGTTAATCTGTGGAAATTGAAAAAAATGAATCAATAATTCAATTAGTAAACTTTGAAAATATGAAGCCCACCTTACGAGTCCAACTACCCATTTGCTCATGCGCTGGTTCTCAAATGCATAAAATATAATTCTTGTGAAATGTCCAGTTTGGGTAATCTTGTTTGATATATAATTTGATGCACAAAATATGCTCTGCTTGTTTGATGTATAATTTGATGCACAAAATATGCCCTGCTTGTTTGATATATAATTTGATGCACAAAGTATGCCGTGCTTGTTTGATGCACAATTTTCTTTATATTAAAAATTCTAGGCTCTAAGCGTGTAGATGAAACATCGAAGCATGTACTCCTGACGTTTCTTTATTTTGAATACCTGGAACTAATAATTTTGAACACAAATCAAATCCTCCACTCAGCGAGTACGACGTCCTCGTATCGATGACTAACTGCAGTAACGCATGCGCCCTCTGAGGCATGTCGAGCAAGTTAGCATTAAATGTTGTTAAAATATGAAATAGAAATATTTACATTGTATAACAACCGCAGGCTAAGCCTCTTCAGGCGCCGTGAACCGTCCGTCAAGTTGGTAAAATTTTCATGAAAGTTTCTTAATTTATCCTGAACCTTGGAATGGTAATCCTAAATCTAAGGTTACGTGCATGAGAAACTCAGTCTTAATCTTAAATCCACAGGAAAAAAAGGAAGGCGGACTACGGGGGCTTGATAAACCCGAGGTTACCATTCCAGGGTTAAAAGGATCAATTTGTTATTAAAATAAATGAAATATTCTGCGAACAGTCGTATTTCACGCACTCGTGTGCTCATTCATCCTAATTTGAACAAAACAGTAAGAATTTTAAAATAAACTGGATTTTTTCGAACGTCTGTCAGGACTAACATTGGTCCCTAATCCCTATGGTGTTCAGTTTATAATTTAAGAAAGCGCTTTTCAATTTTTCCTCTTTGTCACGTGTCTGATGAATGTCTTTCTTTGGCCAACCGCGTGCTCAAAAATGCTTCTGTTCACAGGAAGTTCTTCTCTTTTTATTTGCTTCTGCGGCAGGTAGTCTTCATTGATGTCGGTCATTTTCAGTTGAGTGCTTCTGCTTTGGACACAAAAATCTTTGATGACCAATTTTCCTTGGTCGTTATCCGAATTACGGTACCGTTTATTTTGTGACTGAATTCATTTACGACTCGTAAACCTGGAGTATTGACTGCTGTGTTTTCGTAAAGACTCGCGAAATTCGAATTATTTCTGAATAACTGCCGGGAGTTATTTTAGAGGCACTGGTCGAGCTCCTCTGATATAAAAAACGGGATTAAATTTGTGTGATAAGGTTAATGGGTACAATTTTGGTGTCCTTGTGCGCACAAAAAACTATGCTTAATTTAACTCAACTGGAATAGCATTTTTACTGTAATAAGACTTCCGTATAGGTATTGCAGCTATGCCTTTTCGATGATCCTGGTAAAAGCACATACAGTATTACAAGCAAAGTCTTAATTATTCATATGAACGTTTTTTTGGCATGTTTGGAGTGATTCCTTGTATCAAATCACCAGGGTCCATCGCGCTCATAGGTACGTTCTATTAACACGGATTGTGTTACCGTGTGTGATAACCCATAGCTTTTTTTTTACAATTATACCTTTGATTTTGGGTTAATGTAAAGAAAACTGAGCTATTACATGCATTTCCTTGTGGAAGGCTTTGCTAAGTTAAAACTTTTCGCAAGGGAAATAGTCATTCATTTTCAAAATTAGTTTTTATTCGTGGTGGATGATTCGCACTAACGGGAATGATCCGAATCCTAAAGTAAATAATTCACTCTAACCGAACATGAAGGATCGCCTTGCTATATCAACGGTTTAGCCTGCGCCAAATGATTAGCCGAGGCCCTCAGGTGTCTGCTGCTCCGGCGGTGTCAAGGCATGCTTTATTAATGGAAGTTATCTGGTTCGTGTCGTCTTTCCGGTTGCTCGCTCATTGATCAGTGACTCGGGCGCAGGGTCGGTCTAATGCAGCGACTGCCGCTTGTAGCAGATGCTTCCTCCTCATCGTACTGATCACAATAATATTGACTCAGTATCCTGGTTACGCCTTGTTCCCACTGATCCCTGTATAGACTCTGCTCTCTGATTTCTCGTTGTCAGTGTGTGTGTCGGTCACACAAACACGGATATTCAGTTGCATATTGAACGAAGTATTGAGAATGCTGCATTCTGGTGAGTTCATGTTGCCTTTGATGACAACTCTCGCTGAGAAGCCTTCAATTCCATTCTTCCTATTGGTGTCGCTGGTCTTTGATCGTTATTATTCTAACAGGATCTTTTTATCGTTGTTATTCAGTGCGTGTATTTCTAATTTTGATCGATTTCCGTCTTCACGCTTCCTGTCTCGACCGATATCATTTTCTCATTCGGTCAAATTTGTCGTTTTATTATGATTTCCTCTTTAAATTGTGTTAATTTCACGACACGGTTTTCCTTTTAAGGATTTTTCAAGGAATCTCCAGTTACTCTGAATACTTCTGTTCTTCACTGTTCTTCTATTCGCTACACCTGGAGTTTTTATTTCTTATTGCAAGGTGACTAACTTTCATTAGTTAACTCATTATTTTTATTGAGCAGTTACCGTAAACATCACGAGTCAGCTTCCTATTTTATTCACATCAAACGACTCCTTTCTTTCTTTCTTTCTCGAGGCTTAAGGCGGTGAATTTTGACATTTAGTTTAGCATTTGACTGCACGATATCGTACGAAAAGCATTCATCGTTGAGACAACTGCATGATTTTAAGAACGCAGTAAACGAGATTGCGCACCTGCACGCGATCGCACAGATTGATGCACAGGAGGTGGCACCGGGACTGCGGGGACTTGCAGAAGAGAAGACTGACTGGCTGTGAAAGAAACAGTTTTAAATGATCCTATTCGAGGTGGTTGCCGCCTGCCTTCTCCGAGAAAGGAAGCGTACTTTGCATTTATGTCGTTTTCAAGCAACAGATCAGCACGTGATAGGCATTTCATTGCTGGTTACTGCTGCAGTTCTTATGCGGGATGGATTGTGATAGGGAGAATTACTCCATATATTATTGCTCTTTATTCGAGCTGTGGTTCTAATGCTAGATGAATTGTTACAAATAGGAAAATTACTATTATTCACTTCGCCGGTTATTCCAGCAGTGCTAGATGAATCGTTACAAATGGGGAGAATTACATCAGTGTTTATTGGTCGCTAGTTATTCCAACAGTAATACTTCGCCTGAATGTTACAATTAAGATTACCTCAGTTATTCCCATCGTTGAGTTACTTTCATAATTTTTTCCCGGCAGTTAGACGCCCCCCCGCCAGAAATGGCGAGACAAATGATCTTTAATTATAAAGATGCTGTCTTATTTAAGTACGGTAACTCTGACGTGAAATGTTATTTTCAGTATCACTGATACGGACTGACTTCTCTGACAGTCTCCCTGATTAGGTAGAAATACGGACCCGGGAATTTTCTCCTATCTAAATCCTTAAGAGCGTGACAGAGACGGACGGACTAACTGAGCAAATAACCAAGTAAAACTGAGCTGTTGCTTTATAGTGGGATTTGTACGATCAATACAGTTGCCGTTTGCATCAACTGACTACAACGGGGGAGAAGTGGTCTAATAAAGCCCCATCTGTAGGCAACACAGCTCAATATTTAAAAAAGCTTGAAGCAATCGCCTGCCCAAAAGAGAGATCTTACCGTCATTTTTTATATAGTTGGATAACGTTTCTCCAGCGGCCTCTTGCTTCGCAAGTTGCGTAGTCTAATCGGGAGAATCTTCACTTTAATTTTAAATAATGGTTCAGTACTTTTTCATTCCTGTGTGATTTGCGTTTCACCTCAGGGAGCATAGGATATCCAGTAGGGCTAGGTGCGTTAGGGTTGTCTACCCTACGCTAGGGAGACTCGTCCCTAGGGTTACCTTGGCTGTAGATATGGGGCCTTTCGGATTTCTGTCTTACGTGTCTGCTTTGTGCCATTCAATCTTTATTCTTTCTTTGATATCACTTCTTTGTTTTTCTTCCTCTTCCTTCTAAACTTACCGTTTCTGTGCGCACAGAATCCGATGTGGCAACACCTGTACATAGGTTCCATGTTTTCTGCAGTCCATACTAGATGATCCCTTCTTCTCTTCGTTCTTTGCATCACATTTCATGTGGATAGGGAATTTTAAACTAACCAATTTAATAATAATTATAATGATTCGCTTTTTCAAACCTGAAATAAAGTTATACTGTAAAATGTGTTTTATTTTAGAAAAATTAACTTGAGTGAACCTCACAACCTGATGAATTTGTCTAGTCATTTCTCATGTTGACATTGTTTTTCGCCTTTCATCACACGATGCAGGATTTTTTTCCTTTAGTTTAGAACATTTTATGATGAGCAATGACTGCCACTAAAGACAAATGTTAAGACTTTAGGGCTAAAATTACGATTTAAATTCATTTTACCCAGATTCCAATAAGAAACTACTAATACGACACACAACGTAATGATAATCGTCAAAACGTTTTTATTCTTTCTTAGAGCGAAACTTCGTTAATATTTGACTTATAAGCTTCCGATTTTATATCTTAATTACAACATTGTTTCATTATTATAGATGTAGAATTCCATTATTTTACGCACTTGAATTCAGTTTGAAAATTTGAAAAATGAAAATTTGCATTTGCCGTTTGAAAATGAACTAATTGCCCCGCCTAAAATCTGAACCTCCAGATGTTAAAACTGGGCAGCAACCTTTACTCGACGCATGAGAAATAAAAGTGTTGTACGTAAACCTGCAAAACTGAAATGTTGAGCGCAAAGTTCAGACCATCGGAACTTTCACTTCCTCTCCAGCATCCTTCCCCCGAAACCGCCGACCTCTGGCCTATCTCTGAGATGTTCAACCTTTCTGTGAGCTGCTTACCCTTTTGACTAGTTCACCTGTTCAGGTGTGTATATATACATGCTACCCTTACTACTAGTTCACCTGGTCAGGTTCACGCATAAAAACCACCTTTTCGACTAGTTCACCTAGTCAGGTTCAAGCATAAACGCCACCTTTTTCACTAGTTCACCTGACCTAATTCACGCGGCTTGTCTAGGAAGTTTAACCTCAACATTGCCTTCGGGCCCTCGTGTGTTGGAAGCATTTTGTATCTGAATCTTGACCGGTATGACACATTTAGCACCATCTCTTTTCTATATTCTTTAATTAACTCAATGTATTGTTCATAGTTCGTTGCTACGTATACGTGATGACAGTACAGATGACGTATTCCTTGGTCAAGTATTGTGTTCAATGAAGAATGACTCAAGGCGAAGGGCTTTACAAGCCGCCATAATACGGTATCAGTGCGATCTTTAGTATGTGCTAGGATTACGATATCGTATGATAATACGCTGCTTGAAGGTGTTAAAGTAATTTCGACGCTTCCGTCAATCATGATTATTCGGGGCTTATATTCTTAAATTAGTGATTTTCATTTCATGTTTGTCGAAGGAGATGTATGGAGCCCGTGGTTCTGTGAATTGTGCAATAAATATCTGTGCAGAGCGCCGTTCAATTTTTTTATAATGTTAAGGAGTTAATTTTAAAATATTACCCCTTGTTTGTCTACATGTTTTGAAAAAAAATCAGAGTAAAGAATGTACAGCTAATACGTCAACATAGCTGTAAAAGAGTTCACATTCACAGGGTTATTTTAAAACTAATGACCGACACGATGGTTAAATTGTTACAATTTATGAATATAGGACCTTCTTGCTGCGAGCTGTAACCCTTGAGAAGTATTACCTAGCTACAAATTCAGATGCGTGACATAAATCTTAGTAGATCAACATGATCATTTGAAAGTATGAACTAAGCAATCAAAAATTCGTTTTTACTCTTTATGAAGATGAGAATTTGTACGATGTATTACAAAATACTTTATTATGATCAATCATAGTGTGAAATTATTTGCGACACAGTGCTATTTGCTCTGTGACCGGATGCAGAGGAGAATTACAGTTCCTGTTAGGAAATTTTTGGTCAATGATTTCCGGTGTAGTGAACGGCCTTGGCTTCATGTGAGAGGAGGGGTATCCTGCCTACGCCTCTCGCGCTTAGCGGTTCTCGGCTTCAGCTCTCCAGACTTGCCCCCCTCGGTTGACGTTTGTTCTTATGTCTGGAACTAAAAGCTTGGAAAAATTTGGAACACACTTCCACTTGGTACTTGTACTTTCCGGGCAAAATTCAGAATTTGCATTTATTGTGCGCTTGTTTATAATTTAGACTCGTAGCAATTTATTACATTGAAGTGCATTATAACATCTTATACTCGGATCTGTTTCTCGGCAATAGCGGTGTCACCTAATTGCTCTGCTCTACAGGGTGTCTCCAAAAACAACAGACCGAACTTTGAATTGACAAAGCTCTGGGGTATGAATGAAACTCAATAGTCTACGAATAAAACATAATAATTCTTCAATAATTATTGAAGTATTTATTGAAGTATTGAGGTATTATTGAGACATTGATTATAATCAATGTCACGTTACCATCACGTTTATTACTTCTATTCGAAATCCAGGTTGTGAGAACAAACCCTCTTTGTTCTTTTGCTAGCTGCATAATGAAGCGTATTTACCAGGAAAACTTTATCTTGCCAACACGTTTTATTCATGCGAGTGGTATTGTAAGTACTGATTTACATAAATAACGAGCTGGCCTTTACTGAACTAAATTATCAACAATAACTGCAGAGCTTCATCAATTCGAAGTTTGGTCTGCTTTTTTGGGGACCCAGTGTATAATAGGGTCTCGGGTTAAGAAGTCGAGTATTTTAACTAGTCAGATTCTTACCATATACGTACTGCACTCTCAACATCGTGGCTGTAATCCAACACTTTTTGGAATGGAATCCCGCTATGGTAAATAGTAAACATCTGCAGATCAGAAGTCGAAAAAAACTGTCCAGCTTGGACCGTTGGTTATACCTTTTTAGTTGTTGATGCAGGAACTCCTTTCATTGCTGATGAACTTCAGCACTCGTGCTTAAACGTCGATACGAAGTCGTAGAAAGCAATAGTCACACGTGGATCCATTCGGGGAAAAAATCTAACGACCTTTCACTAAGTGTGCACCTCTTTAATTTTTTTTTGTTCAGGACGTGAAGGGCAGGTTTTAATTTTGAAATGGAATTTCCCTCGTGCCCTGCCATGACGTCACGCCATATTAAAACAGCGTTCACTGCCGACGGATGACGACGCTCCCTCTCACGCGGATGCGAGTTTCAACCCTTCACGCCGTTAGTTCATTTATTTCTCGCAGTAAGCCAACTCTTTTTTTGTAGGGTATTTGCGTGGGTAATTCAAGAGCACCTGAATTGATCAGCTATAGCAGGTGCTTTACGAGTTACATTCGTTCCAGATGTTGGAAGGCGAATTTTATTCCGTTCAATTATTATTTCAATGTAACCTTTAATTTCCGTCTTTTTTAAGAAGTCGCGCCAGGTCGTAAAAACTCCGAGTCTCGACGGCAGTAAGTCGTGAACCTTCGCACAAGCTGACGGTTTGATCAAACATTTGTGCACTAGGGGAATATAATACTTTCTAGTCTTCTGTTGGTGTCGCACACCCGTGTTACGCAGTTGGTAGCTCTACAACGCTCCAATGTAGGGCTGGTTACGCTGCCTCCGAGGTGTTATTGTGCGTTTCGAATAAATTTCTCATCGACCTATCAGCTCCTCTTCCTAGACTACACCTGTGGACCTTTTAACACCAGCATGCTGTGTAACACATGTGGGCTGTGTAACACCAGCACGCTGTGTAACACCAGCATGCTGTGTAACACATGTGGGTTGTGTAGTAACTTCTTTGTAGGATGTAACGCCTTTCTGCTCCGTTAACACTCGCGTGTTCCCCTTATCTCCCGCCGTACTCGTTTCCCCACTCGCGCTGAACATTGTGCGGCAGCCAATGCCACCATTGCTTCCCCTACCGGGGATGTGAGGATGTAGTCCGTGTACTCATGGCTGGTAGCCTGCGGAACCTGCGTGGCCTGCACGACCTGTACCGCCTTCCTGACCTACATGCACTTCTCGCTGTCACCGCCTCAACTTCCTGCATGCAAGAAGGCACCCTCGCGTCGTGGCAGCTGTAAAGTGTCGTGTCTCTATTTAATTGTCTATTGTGACTTGAATTAACAGCGCCTAAACAACGCGGACGTCCCCGTGGTCCCGTGACCGCACAATGTCCTTGCGAGCGTTTATGGTGAAGTACTCGTACTCGAAAAACCAATCCCTGGTCTCCCCTGCTATCTCCGGAATTTGTTGTGCTGTTTTAGGCTGTGCTTGTGTTTGTGTCCGTGCTAACGGGAGTTCTGAGTCGCGACGAGGCGAAATCTGTTTATTTCACGCTGTCTTGTAATGAAGATAATATGGAGCTTATTTTCCAAAGTTTTGCCGGAAAAACAATCTTAACACTTTAAGTGCGGTTCTCCACACAGGTAAAATTTCATGGTGGCAATTATTTCCGTTGCGGATGTAAAAATGAAGGATTTTGTTTTCACAAATTTGGTTAGGCTATTCATTTTCCTTCTAATCTAAACTAGCTTATTCAAATAATGAACACAAATTTCATGAACACTTACAAATTTGTATTCCTATGTGTTGGCCCTTTGGTTACGTTAGGTTAGGTTAGATGATCGCGTGACCACATGTGGACACGTCGCGCTTAAAGTGTTAATAAAAACTTGGTTTCTTTTTCTGTTATACGTATCTTAGGTTCGGAAAAAATCGTAACTCGTCGATAAGATGCTTCGAATCACACACCCTCGATGGTGCCTTATGATTGATTGGTAACCGTTTCAGTGGTGCGGGAGCACGCAATGAGGTGTTATGCCGAAATCTGTAAAATTTCTCGCGTCATCGCGCCCGATGTCATGATAGTAGCGGCAGCAACCACCATTTCCGCGTTGAAACACAATACTCGATTGTCTCCATCGTGGTCTCGATGAAGTTGCTCCAGAAGACCGCCCGCCGAAGATCGTGCTACACAGGCTTTCGGTTCGATGAAGATCGTTTCCAAATAGCGGTAGCGTCGCTACAATTGCTTACGGTCAGTCGTGACACGCGGTGCTGCTCTTGCGGCTTTTCAGGAAGCGCCTCTGCTCGGAGATGGTGAGGAATCTCCCCGGAAGTTGTACGTACCATCGAAACAATGGAAAGCATTGGGTCATCTGAAGCGTGTGTTAACTTGCGCGGTGTGCTTCTCATAACGCGTTACGATGCCGAGTCGTTCTCGAATGTTGGTCAATATGCAGGATGTTCTCGTCAGTGAATAAGTGAACCGAACTCTGAGATGGCAATGCAGGTGCTGTTTTTTCAAGTAATTCATAGGGATATTCTTAGAAGTTGTTCCTAGCTTTAGTCTCCTGACATATTGACGCTCATGAATTTATTTGAGCTTAATTCTTGGGTAATCTCGGTATCATGAATAGATCACAAGCTAAGTGAAACTCGGGTTCTTCAGAGTCTGTATCTATTCAGGGGGCTTAGGATGGGCCATAGGCAATAGGGTTAGGTTATTTAGGTTTGTCTATCCTATGCCATGAGGACTGGCGTTCCTAGAGGGACACTGTTAGATTACGTCAGCTTTAACTAAGCCTTCAGGATTTCTTTATTTCGTGCCCATTTTCTTTCTATTTTTATATCTTCTTCGCTAGTTGGAGAATATTCTCCATCTTTTCTTCGTCTTCTTTCTTAATTTGCTGTTACTATGCATCTGTTGTGAGAACACACCTCTGAATTAATTTCACGTTTTCTCAAGTGCTTGTTAAATGGCTCCTCCTTTTTGCTCACTTTGGATCCCATTTCATGTGGGTAGGGAGCTTTAAACTAACTAATAATGTAATCTAATTAGTTTAATTGTGGATCTGCATTCGAGTTCTTGAGATTTTGCAGCTTGCGTTTTTGTGCTAGGCGGCAAGCGGCAAATTAGTCGAAGGTTTCTTAAAATATTTGAGGTATCTATGTTACGAAATTAAAGTTGGCAACAATCTTTTTATGCGTAGAATTGGGCCATGTCGTTTTTTTCATGAATTTATTTTTGAGGAGCAACTCCTCACCCTCGAGAACTTTGTCGTGTAACCGTGCATTATATACGTACAAGCCTATCTCATTCGGAATGTTCAGATTTAACCGACAATATATCGTAATTTTATTAGTAGGTTTCTTGTACGCATGTTCTTCTCACACCAGGTTGTGAATAACCTGTTATTTGCTCGCTTCTAGACCCGCATGTGCGAGCCGAATTTTGTGTGTGTGTGTATTTTGACCACATTGCCAGGGGAAAAAGAAATACAGCTGACACACGCACTCGATTCACGTTACGCTACCGTAGCATTCTGTTAACCATTTAACTGGCCATTCATTTCCGCATTTTCTAAAATGCGTCTCGAGACTTCCTCTTAGCCGGAGGAACTCGTCACGCTTTGTGTCTTTATTCAGAGACGTTGAAAAAAATGCCCCGAGGGTGTAGAACGGAGTAACTCATGCCGTAAATTAATATAACTTTCTCGGCTAGTTTTCTGTTGAGTTTGTCAGCTTCAAAACTAAAATGAATAAATTCTGAGATGTTCATAGAATAGAGTTAACTGATAAAATGAGTCTCCGTATACTTGATACCAGATGCTTGAAGAACTGTTCCCTTAGCGCATAGAGTTGGAGCAAAATTACCCTGCGCTTCTGCCAGTCATTAGTTTGTAATAATGTGACTGCAATGCTGATTTGAGTCTTACAGTGACTGCAATGCTGATTTGAGTCTTACAGTGATCTGGGCTGGAATGTTGGGTCAGCAGGAGCGCATGTAGACAGACATATTAATAAGCGGGTACGGCCGACAACCCTGACCGTTACAGGTGAATACTACTACAATTGACGCAACGCATGGCGTGCTGCCAATTATCACTCGCATCGCTGCTATGGAAATCTTTCTTATTAGGAAAAATGTGAGAAATGTAATATTGGGCTGAGCTTGTGATAGAGATACCCTGAATGTATTTAGTTGTGTGAGAATGCCTCGGTAGCGACCGAGACGTTAGAGAAACCGGTTGTATACTCTTCTCATCGATATCTTGTTGGGTCTGTCCAGTCAGTTATGTGTTGTATGTGGCGCGTTTTGTGTGGGGCGCGTTTTGTGTGGTGTGTTTTGTGTGTGACGCGTGTTTTGTGTGTGGCGCGTGTGCCTGTATGGTTGTGCAGTACAGGACTTTGTAAGCGTGGAATCTGGATAATTATTTCTTCTCTGTTGATCTCGTCCCTGTTCATGTGTTATGTTAGTGGGTGCGTGTGTTATGTTAGTGGGGTACACTTAGACTACTTGTTAAGTATCATAGCTACCAGGGCAACTCATTTCAGTAGACACTCTGTATAGCCACTGAAGGAGCAGTACTGTAAGTGTATGTAGTTGAATGAAAGTACATATGCGCCTTACTGCATCGTATGTAAGAACCGGTGTTGGTTACTCGTCCTAGCGAGATTAAAGTGCACTCAGACCGTCGTTGAAGTAATAGGCACTCTGTCATTTTTAGTCTACTGTAAATCTTACGTTACTATGGCAGTGCAGATAATTTTAAGGAATTTATAATACTAGAGTCTGGATGCCTGGATACGTAGTGTAGTCTGGATGTCTGCGGCACAATATAGATGTTCTGTATTATAGAACATCGAGTACCGTGCAACACGATCTTTGTACCGTGTTGCTTCTGCTGCTGTACAGCACAACTTTATTGTGAGTTTAATGCTTCAATTATATGTATCTTTGAATCGTTTGAGATTGGGAAACTCTGTTCCTCGAACGAAATTTAAAATCGAACGGCGAAGTGAAATTTCACGTCAACTCCACATGCGACTGTGCAATTTTAGTCTGAGTTAATTTTGAACTCAAATTTGCTCCGCATCTCCTTCAATTAACTCCAACTTGAATGCGCACAAATTGTTTACTGTGATCTACATACCTTATAACTTTGAGAACGTTCCATTTAAAAATTCTAGGAGCGGTGGCGTATGTTTGTAGTCCACCCGTTCGCGTATCTTGGATACCAATGGTTCCTTGGAAAATAAAGGCTTTCTGGCACCTCGCCTACGGAGGCTCGGCGTGTAGAGAGTGGTGTCCGGGGCATTGCTTTAGGCTGTTGAACGCGTATTACTTCTACTGCGTCAGTAGCATCAAGTGGGTGCGTCTGCGTCTACATGCAGCGGTGTAGCAGCAACAGCTGTGTGAAAGCAGCGGCTGTAAATGTTGCAGGGCAGCCTAGAACTGCGCCAAGAACAGTTCGAGAGCGGCGACTGTAGCGGTGGAATAACGAGTCTAAGCACAATGCTCCAAACGGAGCTGTAAGTAGAGCGCCTGCAGCGTGCCGAACTAACCGAGTGTTGTGGCGTTACGAGTAGCGGTGTCTGCAGGTGGTGTGACCGTACTGACAGCACGGGCTGTTGTAATGACGCCAGGTCCCTCATGGGGCATAGGTTAATTTAGCAATTAGGTTCGTCTAGCATATGCTATGTGGACTCGCGTCCTCATCGGGTCACTTAGCCTACCTCAGCTTTAGCTAGGCTTTCTGGAGTCCTATCTTTCGTGCTTACTTTGTCTCTCTGTTTTCGTGCCTCTTGGCTGATTAAAATTTGTTTTCTTCCTCTTCCTTCTCAACTTCCTCTCTCTATGCGCGAGGAATCGTGTGTGGGAATAGACCTGTGAGTTGATTGTTTTTATAATCCAAACTAAATGGTTCCTTAATTTTGCTTTTGAGATCGCATTCCGTACAGTTAGCGGACTTAAAAGGTACCCGATATTCATAACTGTCTTTAGTAACAGCAGGTAGTTGTTGCAATAGTTGCTGCAACTCTTTTCCCAGCGAAAGCAACAGCTGCAGCAACGCAACAAATGAACTCGACTGAGGCCCTATCAACAGCAGTATATTAGACTTCGACTATAATAGCAATAACACACTCGCGACGAAAACAAACTGCAGCAGCGCATTAGACTGCACAGGTAACAACAACAGCAACACTAACAGCTAGAGCAGGAGCGACGCATAACCAACGAGCGCGAGCAGCAGCATAGCTGCGGCACCGTTACTGGCGCGCTCTCTCCACGCTCTCGTGGTTTCTATTCGAAAGTCTGGACCCGCCGCTGTCGCAGCTGGTCCGGCCGCGCTGCGATCCCCACGCTGTGCACACCGCTCGTCCGAGTTCGTGGACTTCTTATACGGAGCTTCCTTCTTTCGTGTATCCTGGATACTGCCTCGTGGTTGTCGCCTTCGTGAGTTGTTGGAGGTATATTTTGCACAGTCGAGTCAGGGCAGCAGCGTCGGGCAAGCTGAGGGAACGTTCTAGGAAGTGACACCATGCACACAAACCGGTGGCACCCCAGTGTGGCCAGGGCATAGAGGCCCAAACATTTTCAAGATATTCAAGATAGCTGGAAGGAGCGGGTGTGTTGTGTTCGGCTAGTGCTTGTCTGGTGTGCCCTCATGATAACTTGGCAGCTGTGCGGTTATGCTCTTACGAAACTAAGGCTATGTGTGGCGTGACTGAGCATGTCTATCGTACAGGGCAACTCAGAAGTAATTGACCCTTTAAATTTGCTCGTAAAACAAAAACTGTGAACGCTAGCATCTTCTGACTTGTTTTATCCAAAAGAACATTTTTATGGTACCATGTAACTTAATATCCTGCTCACTCATCAACGAGAGAGCTGCTGTTTGTTTCGCTATCTAACCCTCAGTTTTTCATGAAGTTTCGCTAGCGCGAAGAAGATGAATAAGAATTGTGCAAGTGTACGCAAAGACAACGTCAACAACGGAAATGCAACTTGATGACCGAATATCTTTCAGAAAAGCTCAATTAAATCTCTACATGGAAAATGTATGGTCACTGGTGATGTTAAAATGATAAACCACGATCAGTAAGACTTACATAAATGAAAAATAAACCCTGTCAAACCCCTGGCCATCATTTAAACGTGACCACTCGCATGTGAGCGAGTTTGCTCTCTTCACACATTTGTAGAGTAAGTTCACTTATTAAAGGACATTGCATGAGAAATAGTGTTAACAAACCAATGAAAATGTCTTTCCTTTGAATAAAACAAGATTTAACAACCTAGCCATCTTAATTTTCTTTTATTAGCAAGATAAGAGTCCGTTACTTTCATTAATTCAGCGGAGTACCTTAGATTCAGCGAAATTTTCCTCTACAGATTTCTTGTAAAATTAGCAACGCTCGGAACAAGAAACTATTGGGAGATTAGTTTCCTAACTTGAAAGGTCTCATCTTTCCTTTTTCAATTTCTCTCCCTCTATCTCTGTTTATTTTTCTTTTTCGAAAAAACTGGCTACCAGACGCCGACCTCTGCACGAGTGTCTTCCATGTTCACTTGTATTACAATCCAGAGTGTTGTTCCGTCTCTCTGTCTCGCTTGTTCCGTCTCTCTGTCTCGCTTGTTCCGTCTCTCTGTCTCGCTTGTTCCGTCTCTCTGTCTCGCTTGTTC